>NCKU01000242.1:0-51116 GCA_003675995.1 Dinothrombium tinctorium
ACTTGTAATATCGCCTTTTTCTTTTCTGGCATAAAAATTTTAGGTTCATTTCGGGACCAATTGTGATACTAATTTCAACATTTGTTGTTCCCAAATATATGAGGGAGAAAATAATAAATGCGGTCGAAATTTTGATTGCTATCGAGGCTCACTTTGTGTTCTTCGTAAGTATGGAATCTCTTTCTTCTGAATAAATAAGAACAAAATGAATTACTTTGCATTGAAGACAGAGAGCGAAATATTCGCTTTTTTCGATGATTTTCATTTTCTTCTTTTCTCATTCAACAGGTCTTAACTCGGCCGTCGACAGCCAATAAGAACTTTCCATTTCACGTACGGACAACACAGGTACAGTGTTACAGTGTGTTACATTATGCGCTCATCTGCAATATAGATTCATTTTAAATCTTCCATTCGTCGCATACTCATAATTAGCTGCAAAACTGCGTCTCAATTCTTATTGAAAAGGCCGACGCACAATTTAAGTCTAAATCACAATTTAATTAATAGCTTAACTTAGATTTCGCTCAAAACTTTGAAAATAATTTTTCGTCTCGAATTTAAACGAGCTTTTTTATGGAGATTTACATAAAAAATGATTGCAGTTAGTTCACTGACTATCATTCATCTGTTTTTTAGATTGATGTGATGTCGAAAACTGGCGAATCGGGCGACAACACTTTAGACCACTTCACTCATTATCAATATGCACCATCGAAACCGCAAAACGTGATCGGAGAACAAACAGTAATCACAGACCAATCGCACACTGTTTTCACCGTACAAACAAATGGTACAAGCCATGGACATTGGTCGAGACATGTCGAGCTGAGAAACGGCGTATCGAGTCGCGGCAAATTGCAAGGTTACGCACGAAATGGTAGCATTCAAAGTGTTCAGAGCGACCTTAGCGGCGTGGGTAACTATGTTCACAACTCGCTGCCTGCAGTCGAGTCGGACAATAGGACATAAAAGAGCGATAGAGAAATGAATGTATAATTTATTGTTTGATAGCTAAGAATAAAAACGTTGACATTGAACTTGAAAAAATCTTCCTCGTTGTCGCAATAACGCATTATGCGAATATTTATTTGAAAAGCAGCTGCCATCAGTCTGGTAATGAGTCTACACTCACAAGCTTTTCTCTCTTCTCTGCATTTGCTCTCTCCGCTCACAATTGTGAATCGCAGAACGTTTCGCCAATAAGGAGCGCATCTCTCACTTACTCGCTTTCTCTTCTCTCTTTCATCTGTTTCCTATTCACTTTCTTTTCTCATTTCGAGCTTTTTCGCTTAATTTAATAGCGCCTTCGCCACTGTAACCTTCGCAAAATGCGTTCTTTTCAAGCTCACAATTTATGTGCGACTTAAGTCTGAACACGGAACTGTTCACGGTTAGTCGACGCATTGAATGTGGCTTTCGCGGAAACTCTGCTATCGAAAGCGAAAAGAAACACAAGAAGCGCTTTTTGAGAATGATCACTTTACTTAAATCGATGAAAATTGTCTGCCTTTGTGTACATAGTTTTATTATTCATTCGATCAGGAAGCAAGCAAAAAAAGAAGCGAGTTCAATTTGATTAAGACTCGAGTTTAAAATTATGCAAGCTTATTTAACGAAAATGAAGAGATGTTGACACAAATACTTAAAAAGCGTTCATTATTGTGCTTTTAACATTAACATTGCTTTACTTGCTTACTATATACTTTTTTTACACCGAGCCTATTAAAATCGTTAATCTTTGTTTCTAAATTACCACTAATTCAAAATTAAGCATTTAAATAACAAGAAATGGCTTTTTTTTCGCAGTGCTTACGTTTCGTCTTCTCGTGATAAATCGCATTTGAGGCGATAAAAAATCATCGCGTGGAGACGAACGCTATTTTTTAAGTTACATTCAATGTTTGGGTTAAAACTTCATTTTGAAACTGAGAAAATTTTTATCTTAACTTAATAACGCTATTAATACTTTAAACGGTGTTTGCGCCTCCAGATTTATGCTATTTAGACGGCCGTCGCCGGAGAGTGCGTGTAATGTTGGTGCACACTGAAAATTTCAAAATCGAGACACATAAATTATGTACAATCGTACGAATCTGTTGGTTAGATGCACGCACTGAAATTTACAAAAATAAATAATTGCCTTTGAGGCATAGAACACTCTTCCTAAGCAAAAAATGCGAAGCATTCATTTTTAGGCCTTTGAAATTCTGTATTTTATTTTACACGGCAAGCGTTTCACTGAATCGCAATGCATGAATGAATGTGTTGTAAATGTCATCGCCATACAATGAACTTTTTATGACCACAGTAGAGAGTAAAAAGGTAGAAAATTTTAATATTGTAAAAAATAAAAAATAATTAAAAAGTCGATAAGCGCTTGTCTGATTTTTATTTATCTGAATCATACTCTTAATTAGATTATGTGTATAGAAAAGTCGTTCGAGATGCAGAATGTGGATTCATATTTCGCAAAAATTGACGAAAATGTGATATATTTCATCATAAAGATAAGCAGATGTTACGACATTTGTGGCATGGTTTTCTTCAAAACAAATTGAAATATAAAATGTTTGATTAATTAGGAAAACGAAAGCAGCTTTAATTTTTGCAATTTCACAATGTGTCGAAAAGCTTTCAGTTCCATAATTCTTATTGCGATTTTTAGAGTGCATCTTGATAAAAACAACTTTTTAAAATTTTACAAAAAATGATATGATGCAACAAATGCTAACTCTTTAATCAGATGTAAATCGAAACAAAAAACATTATCATGTAGATAATTTTTATGTAGACGAATCGCACTTTAGTTTATTACTTCAAATTTCAATGAAGTTTTTTAATTCTTTTGAAAATTTACAGTTGCTTTGGTAGAAATTGACCGTAACATCTGGTTGAAATTATAAAGAAGGATTCTTGAATTTATATCCCAACATTTTCTTCGAAATTAAACGTTTTGAAATTGCTAATGAAATATTTTATCAAAACATTTCGTGAATAAATTTAAAAATTATTCTAAATGGCACGATTTAGTAATAAACGTTATTAATTAGATTATCATTTTTCCTTACGTATTTATATTTTAAGGCTAAAAAATTTGTGCCACAGTTTCAAGATGGCTTTGTGTGCTAATGCAGATTACCAATAAAAAGGACAAGCGAGAGAAGATTTTTACCTCTTGTAATCGCAATTAAGATAATTAAAAAACAAAAACCATAAAAGAGTTGCTAAAGTATCCTTTATCAATTTAAAAATTTATATTGAGAAATGTGCAATAATTTTTGGAATAACTAAAGCTATATATTTTAATTGAAAAACATGGAACCGATATTTCTTAATGCGTTAATTTGTGCTTACATCTTACTTTGTCGGCTTCAATTTTTAAATTATATTTTTGAAAAAGTTTATTTACACTAAAATAGAAAAGATAAAATAGACAAAGGTGAATTTTGTAGATAAATTAAAATGTTAAATTAGAGAAAATAGGCAAGTGTTAAATTTGGCGAATTTTCGCAATACATTGGACCGAAAAAAATTTCATTTCGCATGCTTCGTATGTTTGAAGTATGTGAAACTTTTTTCTGACCACAGTAGTGACCATACCATAAAATGAATTCACTTTTTCGCAAAAATCAGAAGTTGATTTCAGAAGAAATCGCTAAATTGTACACCCTATCTTATAGAAAAATAGCTTCTTAAATCGAAAGTATCGCTTGCGTTCGGCTACAATTTTTATCTTTTTTGGCATTTGTTCGAAAAAGTGATAAAAAGATGTGTTTTATTCGAGTGCACGCTTGGATGAATTCAAACGATTAGTGCCAGACAGCAAATATTTAACAACAATCCAAATTCAAGAAATACTAATCTGTGTAAGATTAAATTAAAAGTTGTCTCTTTTCTTTTTGGAAACGATTCTATGCATTCTAGCAAATCGAAAATAATGTTCATTCAGACTGAACTCATTACTTATTGAAAAGTGTGAAATTTTTAAAAATCAACAGATTGAAATCAAATTTACCAACTTTCAGAATGATCAAAATGTTCGACTGAAATATTCATAAATTTAGTTAAAAAATGGTATTAAATATGGTGTTAGAAACAATGTTCAAAGCATTTTGAGGCTGGATTTTGAAATAATTTTTGCGTTTAATGATAGGGAACTGAAATTGAGTGGATAGGTTTATTATAGTTACATCCCAGAGGTCCGCGCTTTTCAATTATGATCATTGATCACCTATCAAAAAATTTGACACCAAGTCTATTTTTGAAGCTAAATATGAATGTTTTTCCAAGCACAAGCAAAATAAAACTTCGTGAAATTGTTAGACCAAAGTGGAATAAAATAATAAATGAAAACGAAAAGGTTTGAGCGATATTGACAAGAGTAACAATCAAAACAAAAAAGGTGAATAACATGGACTTTTCTATAGGAAAAACTCCGAGAAAAATTTCAGTCCCCTTACTTACTTGTATAATTTAGATTGTACACATAGCCAAAGTAGTTTTATTTCTTTTGATAACAATGATTATACTTGAAGAGTGTAGGCCTTTGTGGTGGAAACAAAATAAATGATTCTAGTCAATTTTAGCGCGCTATCATTTAACGCAAAAATTAATTTAAAAAGCCTACATCATAAATCAGGCCCAAATCATTTAACATTTTAACCTTTTGCTTTAATGCAATTGCAATAAGCATTAATTTAACAATTTTCTGCTTAATGAATATAAAAATAAAGACATAAAGAAATTTCACTGAGAGAAATGATTAAGCCGAGAAAGAGAAAAGGCCGCAAAGTCAGCTGGTTGTTCATGAGAAAGAATTTTTCGAAACTATTTAGTGAAGTTCAATCAGAGTCAAGAAGTTCAAGATACTTTCAAAGTATAGAATAGTCAGTCAATTTGGCGATATTCAAATTATAGTGTTATTGGATCGCAAAACACAATAAATAATATAGAGGCATCAAAGTGTTTGCTAGAATTGTACTATAATAAAGATTGTATTGAATTTTTTTAATTACTGGAAATTTATAATTTAAAAGGCTGAGTCAACATAAAGAACAATTTGTTTGTAAGGTTTGATTGGATCCCAGCGATTACCGTTCTTAGAATTCGCTCGTGAGAGGAGTAAATTAGCCTTGAAGTGAAATTTTGAGCTTGATCTTAGGCAATTGTTTAAATTTTTATAGAGTGAATATGTTATCTCTTCCATTTTATGATGTTCCATAAGACTTTGAAAAAAGACTTTGACAAATTTAACATATGTGATAATCTTTTTGCTAACTTAAACTTCTAACTTCGAATCGACAACAAAATTGTTCTAACAAAAAAGATTGAGGCTGAGCATGAAGCGCGTGCAAAATATATAGAAAAACTTCTGGAATTCATGAGCTAAAATAAAAAGTGAACGCCACAAAATGTCAGAAGGTTTGTTTGAAGCGTTAATTGAACTCAGATTCAAAATAAAGTATATAAATAGATAGAATAGGCACGCAGAAAGTATACACAAAAAGAAGCAAATGAATTAATTGGTAGCTTGGTAAAAATGTCATAAAGAATATTGCAATTTTTGATTTTTAATCAATTCATTACATAGATATGACAAGCATTTAAAAAATTTATCTAAAAAGCACTTTCAAGTAAAAAGTAAATAAAATTTAATTGCAAAGCAATTATTTAATTGTAAAAGATTAATTTAAGTTATAGATTTTTCTTTCTATTCAATTCAGGCCGATTCAAGAAATTAAAAAGATGGAAAAAAGTAAAACTATATACTGAGCACTTTGCTTAACCTGAATAAACGATAAATTTCGAGTCATTAGTTTCGATATGAAATTGGTTGGAAAATTTTAGATCAGCGACATTTTAACCGAAACGTTTGATTTCCTTTTAAAAACATATCAAATCGAAAGTTGACATCGACTAATATTTTTCGAGGAACACTTTTTTTCAAATTTATCAATAAAAAATCGATAACAGAGATTTTAAATAAACTATTTAAACTTATGAAACTCTGTTTTGCAGAACATAATCAGTTTTGTTGCGTTTTTTAGAGATTGTGGTTTAACAAATTAGCTGAAAAATGCGTTTAATGAAAAAAAAAATGATCTGGTTTGCAAAAGCCAAATTGCAACTGCTTTAACAAGCTTTAACTTATTTTTGTCAATGTGTATTCACTAAAATTTAATTTCAACTTTATCCAATTAATGGCAAAATGCAAACATTCGAGTTAATGCAAATGGCGGGTGTAAAACCCTAAAATAAGATCAGAAGTTGCTATCTATGAATTAAATCAGTTTGTTTGTTTCTCATTTTGACAAGAGAGTGTTCAGCAAGATTTAATTGGACAGAAAAGAAATTTCAAAATAAGTCTTTGTTTAGCGCTCCTGCTTTTCAAATGGTCTTCTTCACGCAATGATTTATCGCAGAAGAATCATTGATGTATGAAATTGTTTTAATAAACAAATGAGCAAAAAAAATCGGTAATAATACTTGCCATTATTGAGATACTGGCATAAAGTTTAATAAATCTAAAGATGAATTTTAGAATGATAAAAACGCACATACTTCATAATCGTATCAAATTTATATGGAGTCGAAAAGGTTGCTTATTCTTAAAAATAAGCGAGTTATAAAAAATTCTTATTATAAGCATTTTTATATGGAGAAAATGATTATGAAAAATAGATCAATGACCAATAGTTGTAAAAAACATTAAGTCCGATATCTTCTTCCATTTAAGACTGAGTTAGATGCAACTCTTTATGGCTGACAACTAGAAACTGAAAACGTAAGAAATTTGAAAAGCTTGGATTGCTTAAGTTAAAATTAGCTTCGAATTGAGATGCAGAATTTATTTTCTTTTCACGATTGCGTGTCAACTGTGGCTAAATGCTTAATATTCAGAGGATTTATAAAAAGAACGCCTTTGGGTTAAGGCATAGAATCTGGAAGCAGATTAAATTCTACGAGCTGAAAAGTGAAACGCAGCTTATGAAAATCGTTCATGTTTGTTAACAAAGCTTTTTAAAGGAAAGAAGTTACCTATCATATGCGCTTCTAGTGTGTAAGGTTTTGACTGATTTTTAAGGAACGAGAAGCAGAGAAATGACCTAAACTACAATGGAATTGTCTTTTTCCAAGATGAAAGACAAGTGCTATGCTTTCTAATTCTATATTTCATGATACTATAAAAATAGAATAATACAAGCAATAAAATAGAAAATAGAAAGAATAGAATTAAGAAAGACCCCCAAAATTCATAGGCAAATGTAATTACTATAATTATTAAAGCAAAAAGTAAGTCTTACTAAAACCCAGAGTTCCGCCATTATCTAAGTTCAGCCAAGTATAGGCGAAGTTTGTGATTAAAATTTTATAAAATGAACAGTAAACATATCTCGTGAGTTATTAAGGCAATTGTCATAGGAACCAAGCAGAGTATAAGAATAATGCAAAATTAAATATTAACGATTACGAATTTAGACAAATATTTTAGTAGTTAAAAGGTAAAAATAAGCATTTAAATATCCTCACTCTCCTACTCCCTGAAATATAGGGTCAAAAAAGTAATAATGAAGTATTTTCAAAGTTTCAATAATCAAATCTATTGTCGCTGAAAACTCAAATCATAAAGTATAACAGGGGCGAGCCTAAATAGTCATCATGCAGTGTTTCGTATGAATTTTAGTTTTCGATTAAAATTTCTTCCTAATAAAATCATCTTTTGTTCTTAGAATCAAAAGTTTTATGCTGAATTCACTTATAGCATTTATCATTCATATTCACTTTATTTTATTGAACTTATATAGTGTCGATATTTTCAAGATCGGCCTTTAGAGATAATTGAAGATGTATGCATCTTTCACTTCACAAGTTGTTGAACAATAATTTTTGTCAATAGATCTAACAAGTCAATTGAACATAAGGCTTCGTTTGACGGTTAGTGTAAATAGAATTGATATGAAAGTTGATCCTAAATATTTTAGTTTTAGATACAAAACTCTTTTAGATAAGCACTCGGTGATCAATGAATTGCATAGTTTTTAACAAATCAAATTATTTATTCACGTAAAAATTTTGATTTTTGAATCGAAATCAATACTGACTTTTTCCATTGTTTTCTTTTCATTCAACCTTATTTTTTGCCAACTTTGTATGATTTCAGCAAGAATTATCATATTTGCTATTAACCGTCTTCACTTTGTTTCAAGCGAAACAGAAAAGAAGTTGATTCATTCGTTTTGAGAGCGAAGGGAAGCTGAAAGATTTTTATCTATAGGAAAATCTATGCAAACGCTTTTTTAAACTATTTTGCATGAAAACCTTAAAGCGAAAAGATACTTTTATAAAAACTTCAAACATGTGAATGCATGATTAATTCACAGCGTAAGTTTCAGTGACCAATCAACGAAGTACATGCATCTTCATTCAGTTGCAATAAATGAAAATTTCTGACTCAATTTTGAGTCAACCGTTTACAGTGGAATATAATATTAAATATAAATTTATTTCTAGCCAATCGATATTTTTTATTTTCAACTTAAACACCACAACTTAACTTAGCTACTCAGATACAGTTTCGGAAAAAATGTTTGTCCCGGCGATAATTGATGAAGAAGCGCAAGCTAAGGGTGCATCTCTTAATTTAAAATAAAACTATTTTATAAATAACATCAAAAGCGATGAATGTTTAAAACGCAAATAAATTCTTAACTTACTATTGAAGACATCGGAAAAGCGATGGGATTGAATAGAAAAGGTTAATGATTGCTCAGATTTGTCGTTTAACAAACAAACGAGAACTCGTGAAATATTTTTACAAAACAAAACAAGTCACACTGTGATCACTTATTTTTTGCACACATTCCACCATTTGTAAAGTGAGTTTTGAAAAAATAAAACGAATTGTTGAAATTTTTTATAAATAAAATGAACATTTCACTTTGCGTCGAAACTGCTTCAATTTTGTTTCATTTCACTGTTTGCAATCGCTTTAAAATGTGAAATGAAAAGAAAGCACGGAAAACTATGTTCAATAAGCTGACCACCGTTCGAATGGCGATGAAATAAACATGGCGGCAATACATTTTCTGAGGCAATAATGAATCTGTTGCTCACTACATTCACGAAGAGTCAAAATTAAAATAATTTTGAAGTCTTTATTTTTACTTCCGACATTTTAAAATTTATTAAGAATTCTTTCTAAATTCTTTTTGTTCTAACTAACACAAAAGCAATTTAATTGACTTGTAATGAAATCGACACACGAAAAAATTGAAAAACTATTCGCCACTCACTTAAACACATTTTGCTATTCGCCTTCACTCGAATATACTGAAACGTGCTTGTTTAAACAAAATTGATAACTGTGCTTGATTTTACTTTTAAATGCTTTTGATTTTGTCGCCAACCGTGGTCAAAAGTGATGCGTTTCCGAGTGATAAGATACTAAATGATCGATCCTGGACAAACATTCTTTTGGAAACTGTATTTAAATTGTTTAAAATCTGAATAAACTTGCAGATTCAAGCTTGAGGAGTAAGAGAAGGAACCTTTTTTCAATATTTTCGGCTTATCCACAAAAAGTAAATAACTGATAAATTTTCTTAAGTTTTTTTTAATTACAACTTGGCACATGAAGATCACAATGAATTTTTAAATTAAAATATGAAAATGCATCGCCATATTTAAAAATGGGAGTTATCATTTTTTAAATCGATAGATCGAACACTTGAGAAAATTTTTAATAGGATCCTCCTTGCTCAAATAACTCATAATTTTTTATTCTTTCTATTACATATTGTGAGTTTTTTATTGCGAACAAAGAACAATCCATTTTACTTTGATAGTCTTTAGTAAAATCTAAAATCATTTTCAAAAGGAAGAGCTCAAAAACCAGTTTGCAAGTGCTTCAACGCCATTTTATTTGCAACTGAATGTTAAACTTGAAGCGAAAAGGTTTAAATTTGAGTTTTAAACAGGAAAATTTAAAAGAAAGGTAAAATTAATAAACGATATAAGATTTTACTATTTAAAAATGAAGAATTGACTAACATAATACCATTATTATAATTTATTGGATTCAATTCTTAGAAACCAAAAAAAAAGATGACAAAGGTCCAAATGCAATTAATCTTAGAAGTTAATTTTGATTCAAACTTGCTATAAAACAATAATTCTGAAAATATTTTGCTAATGAAAATATATTAACGACTTCTTTGTAAAAATGAGTTGATTTCCAAATTTATTTATGACTTATTAAGTTTTGTCAAAGCTTAAACATGAAAATAAGTAGTTAAAAAACATGATTTAGATAGATTAAAATATAAAGCTTTTCCTTTCATGATGCATAATGAATTGTTCATTTTTAGAAAGGCGAGTTATTTATGTGGGTGGATTCTGAATGCTTTTAAATTACTTACTCAACTATTAAGTTTTACTTAATCTTTCTCTAGCTCATAAGTTTTCAATCTTTTTGTTACTTCACAAATTTTTGGCTCTTTATTGTTTCAATTGTTGAATATAACAGCGACATATCGGAAATATTTTCCAGGCTTCTATATAATTTGTCAAAACATAGTTTAAAGTGTGAAATGAAAAAATCTAAGCACTTGTTTTGAGCAAATATTGTGAGTGCAAAGTTTTGATGAAGGGGGAATTTTTATTCAAACACATATTGTGATAAAGTTTATCTCTTCTGTTAAGAGCAAGCGCAGTCACCAATTGAATAAATTTATAATGAAAGGGATATCTAACGATGATAAATAATTCGCTATGCCCCTATCATAATAAATTAACTCAATTGTAACCGAGTTTATTTCGAATGAAAGTTAAAGTTAATTTCAAAATTGCAAGTCTATATTAAACAAATACTTATCATATACACATATTGAGCTTTTGGCCGATTTAGCTGAACAAAACATCTGAAATTTAAATATGTAATTAATTGTTATGATTGAATTTGAAATAAATCGAACGAAAATTGGTGAAACGAAAAGAGCGAAATTTTTGACTTTCTTCATTTGCACTTGATAATTTTGAGAAATTCACATTGAAAAAGCTTTGAAAACTGTCTCTAAATTCTTTTTGTCTTTGATAATGTTTTCAGTGGCAGGCCTAAGATGTGTTTTGATTTTGAACAATATTTAAGGTGTTTTACCTATCTCGAGCTGTTTAAGAATTCAAAGTTTATGAATGAAAGGTTTATGTAAAAAATAATATCATTTTCTATAAGATAATTCATTTTAATGAAAATATGCCCGATTATAAAAATACTCCACAAGATAAATGAAAAATGAGCAAGTAAATAAAAAATTGAAGAATTCAAAAAACAAAATGAGATTAAAACATGGATGAAATCAAAAGATATATCAAAGCCTTGAATTTTTGCAACATTTTTTCTATCTGAATGCATTCGCAAGAGAAGCATAAAAATGTGAATTCAAGATTATCTTGTTTAAATCAAACTCTCTGCATAGTTTGTTCGATGAGTGTTGCGATTAAAAATAACTAAATAAGAACACTTTCACATTAAAAATTTTTTAATTAATAGTCGCGAAGATTTTGCGTGATTTATATTTGGACTTAAGCTCTGTCTTTATCTGTTTCATTAATTTAATTAGCGCGTTTTAAACAAATTGAGATTAATTGTATCCAAAATATTCATTTTACCTCTGCAAGTGAAAAACAGGGCGGTCAATTTTGATCAATAGCTTTTCAGGTGGCGAAAAGCGATTGCTTAAAATGTAGCTAGTTAAGTGAACTCTAATAATAAATAAGAATATCGTTTGAAGATACGGAAAAAATGGTTTCGGCTTATTTCAATTTGAAGAAGACTCAGAAGAATTGAACGTCACTTTTCCTATACATTAAAAAAACGAAAAGAGAAAATTCTAGCAAAAATGCAAAGAGAAGGCTGCAAACAATGAAATATATTGAAACTGAATTCAGTGTATCATTTTCCTACTGATGTCATTTACTTTTCACAAACGAGAATAGTTTAGCTCATTATGCGGATGTGTTTTCAACGTAATCAAGAGAGAGATTCTAAGAATCATAAAATTTAGGGATGATCAAGTGAGATAATAACAGAAGTTATTTTGCAAAGTGAATTTATTAAAATTACAATGCTTCTTTTTTCTTTAGATAAGAAACAACTCAAAATGCAATTGGTACAAGCGTGATCATTTGCAAAGATAAATATTTTTATAATACTTGTTCATTTACACATATGTCGCGCAATATTGCGTCGAGTCTCGTGATAAACTGTTATAAACTAGCTGTTTTGCAATATTATTCATAAAAGCAGCTTTATTTAACAAATATTGTGTTCAAGACGGTTAAATAAAATTAAATAAAAATAGGATGTTTTTGCAGCGAATAGAAGAGCTGATTTCATTGAACTATCAGCGAACCAAAAATAATCAAACCACATTGTTTCTATATTATTATAATCAAACGTTGGCTCTTTCACTCGTGTGACAAATTATGCAAAAAATATCGCAGAAAATGCGTTTGAATTAGAAAATTTCACCAGAAAATAAAGAGAAAAACTGCGAGCTTATAAAACCAATTTGTTAATTAAACAGCAGCGTAAAACGTGCACAGTTTTTTCACTCCATTAAAAAACGCTTAGAGAAATAACGATAAATCTCAATATTAGTTTTTTCGGCTAATTCTCAACTTGTGAAGTCGCTCCTGAAATAAGTACTTTGGTCCGCTGCTCTCGATTCTTATTTCAAAATTTGAGGCGTATTTCATATTGCTACTGCCTGCAAAAGCACCAATCAAATGCTTAATGATGCAAAGGTTCGAAATAGAGAGGTTTTATTTTTAAAAAATATTTCATAATTATCTCTATGGTGAATAAAATTAAAATAATGCAAATAAGAGAACGTATAAAGTGATGGAAGGAGAAAATTTTGCTTTTTTAATTCAACATTTTACTTAATAAATTTGAAGATAATTCGCATAAGACAATATGGCAACACAATCAATAAGATGCAGATCACAAGGATTCTTACTAGAACAGAGAATAAATATTATCCAACATGAAATAGACACTCTCACTTTTTTCTTAATGATTGCAAAGCACTTTTAAGTTTAAACGTTTATAGAAAAGTTTTTTATCTAGTAGTTTTAGCTTGTGGAGAGGAGCAAAAATTATTTCACTGTCGATGACATAGAAATAGAAATTGTAAATATTCGAAAATATCGACAAAATTTTGTTTTTATCATTCTGACACCGATCGCAACCGATTTTATTTATCATAGACAAATAATTAATATTTTGAAATGTTGAAAAGTAATTTGTGTTAAACCAATAATTGCTGTTAAAATTTAAGGTAAAATTGAGCGAAATGAAAGCGATAAATAGTTAATGAGGCTTATTAGATGAAAATGAAATTGAATGTGAAAATACGCTTAAACTTAAAAATAAATTAATGCGGCAAACACGATAGGCTACTTGCTTTGTTGGTGAGTTTGCTAAATTTTTAGCGAGAAGAGAAATAAATTGAAATGAGAAATAGAGTGAAAAATGTGATAACGAGCACAAAGCCTCTAATTCAATATTAACTTCGAAATAATTTTGAATTTATATTTATGGACTGTTTTGCTTTCGAAATGAAGACCATTTCACCAAAGTCGAAAAGAGAAGAATGTGTTCTGCGACAAATGATCAAAATCAATGGAACTGCGAAGGAAAAATCTTGGCTTTTCCGAACATTAGTGAGATGACAAAACTCAAACCCTGTTCTTTCGAAAAAATTCGTGCATTTCGATCTCGTCACTGAAATAATAAACGATAAATTAATCGATACATCGAGTATTCAACTGAATAATAGATAAATGTTTGACAGATTTATGAAAAGAGATTTCGAGTTAAAGAGAAGCGATTTTCAAAGACCGTCTGAAAGTAACCATGTAGCGATTCGCAGTATACAAATAATTTCTAATTCGACGTTTAGAGATAAAATTTGGCATTGAATGTTGAACATTGAATGATTAAATTAAAAGTTAGAGCGATTTTCATCACATTTGCTCACAGTTTAAAGGTTACTTCAATCAAGGGTTATTGTTGCCATTGAGCACCGTAATTTTTGTTTAACTGTTGAGCTGAGCTAAGTCACATCGCTAGGAACATTGTGGATAAAATTATTTCACAGGTGAATTTATGAAAAATTGAATCTAGGGGCCAAATTACAATGTGTGAATAGAAATCGCGATTTCTAAAAAGAGAATCGTAGGAAAATGAAACGAAACGAAAGCGAACGGCTTTTGCGAACGCTAAACGCTGTTTACAACAAGATTGAAAATTAGGCGTAATCGTATTTACTTCGAAACGTCGGAACGATCATTACCATTGGGCTTTCCTTCTTGAATTATGCGCTCAGTCCTTTGAAAATAATCACAATGCAGCGAACACATTGGTAGCGTTGGTGAAAAAACGCTTACATCTATAAGTTGTGAAAATAGGTGGCAAAAAATGGGCGACGTTGTAATTGTTTTGTAAATGCGTCTCGATTTAAATTAATTTTATAAATTGTTGTTTTAATTTTGCAATAAATTTAGTCGAATAGCGACTAAATGCATTTGAAATTTAAATGCATTATTTTGAAAAAAGCGAAAGCATGAAACCGTGTGTATAAACTTTTAATTGCACAATGAAACCGTGTGTCGTCACAACAGAGGGCCGAAAACAATGTCGAGCGATATAATTGAAACAAAACAAGCTAAAAAACGAAATAATTGGTTTGGCGAATTGGTTGTAACAGGCGAGCACATATTAAAGCGAACAGGGTGTGTTCGAAGCGTATTTTAATCTATAAAGTGAAAAAAGGAGACGCGAAGAAGGCGCTGGAGAAGCGCAGTGAAAGAGAGGTGGGCGAGAGTAAGAAGCAAATCTAGCCTTAATCTGATCGCTAATCTCGCTTTGTAAAATTTGAGCCAATGAAAATTTGTGACTTTCGTCAGTTTTTGTGAGTGCGTAAAGCGAAATTAAGCTACACTTTTTTGCCGAATTTATTTCGATGAATTTTTTTCGCAAGAATCATTGCGAAGAAATGTCCAACAAAATGAAGGTTTGCATACGAGGCTGCGAGGGCCATTAGCCGACATGAAAACGCTCTCCGGGACATGAGACCTATAATGTGCGTGCATGTATAAAAAATGCGATTGAATTTTTGTTGGCTTTTTCACTCCATCGTTATTGCCAACGATAAGTTTTAAAAAGTTAAGACTCCACACCTAATTTCAAAATCCATTACACTTTAAACCAATAGCGATTCGTCGAAAATCGACGGTTTTATTGCGAGTTGCAGTCTCGCTCTTTTTCTTCAAAACGAGTGTTGCATAACTTTTTTGCAAGTTGATTGCATCGCAACAAAATTTTTGGTTGCTTTTCTTTTGCAACGGTTCAAAGCGTTTCGAGGCATTTTCAAAGCTCGTCTTAAAAAGGACAAACATTGAGATTTTTTTTTCTGCGTCATATCACCATTGGTGAGCCGAGAATTAAGTGCAACATAACATTGCAAAACTTTAGTTATTACAAGCTAACGTTTGACTTTTGCCTGAATATTGCATTGTTTGCAAACGGGCGAACATTTCCAACCCAAATCCCAATTTTTAAATTCTCTTTGCTCTCACTCACTCTCACTCTCGCTTTTGCTCTCTCGCTCTCTGGCCCTCTCTCGTTTTCACTGCTTTCAATGCGTTTCCGAAGAGATTGGTAACCGCTGCGCCCTTATTGAATATTCAGCCCCCGAACGCAGACGTTGCGTAACCCAACGTTGCCCCACTTTTAACATTGTAATCTGTTAGTTAATAAGAAGGAAACGCAATTTAAAAGTGGCACTTTTGCGATTTTTTTTTTGCTTCGATGTCGAAGAAATTTTCTATCGAGAAGCAAAGTCAAGCGTATTCCGTTGAAAATTTCACAATGTGAACAAAATGTTGGGAACGTGTCTGTCTCGCTTTTTGCCCTTCTCGCATTCGTTGTCTCCAACCATTCGAAATGAAATGTGAATGTCATCGATGACGAGATCTTCTATGATATATTGCTATTTAAAACGTGAATAACGCAACTCTTGAACAATGTTCAAGCAGATTTCTTAATTAATGACTCAAATTAAACATAATTTATAAGCATTTGCAACTAAACTTTATGAAAAGCTTTTGCTATCTCAGGCCTTGTGAAACAGGTAGTAGTGGAGATCTTTTTCGATCTCCTCAAGTGCTTCGCTATTTAAGCCAATAAAAAAATTCGAATGATGATCTCGACGAGGCCGGGCTGTAAATTATATCATTGTCAATATATTCAAGTTATTATTATTGGTACATTTGACAATATTTTCTACTCTTAAGAAGCTTTTGTTCTCTATTTCTAGCGCTTGAATTTAAGTCTTTCGCTTAAATAATTTTTCAAAGCCAGATACGAGAACGAGGGCTTATAAATGAGCTCGAGACATAATAGAAAGTAAAGCTGAAAAAAGCTAAAGGTCAGATCAAATTATTGAGAAAAGGCGAGAGCCGAGCCCCGTTTGATCTCGTCGAACTCAAAAGAAAAAATATTCAGCAAACTAAATAACGCGAGACACAGGCCACCAATTTAATTCAGCGAAAATACGGTAAAGCGACGGTCTAAAATATTTCGCTTCAGCAAAAGATTAAACAAGATTCGAATCTTAAAAACTTTACGAAAATCGTATTTGTATAGTTAAAGCATTCTACACTAGTGTTCAAAACTTATTTCAACAAAAATTATCGAAATGCTGATAAATATGAAAGAGATGAATGTGTGAATAAAGTGAAATTCGATCATCGTCGAAATGATTTTGCATCGATAGTGTTTTGCTTGATGTGATCGATTTCGAAAACGGATGCTATCAAGTGAAAAAGTGTAAGCAAACAGCCTAGTGACTTTTTATGCCATGCAACTATCCCGAGTATAAACAACTGTAGAAAAAACAAAATGCTAAAACATTTAGCTTCATTGTAGCGCTGAAGTCACTTTCAAAAGTGAAAGTGAACAAGATTCACGCATTACTCGTTTCGAAAATTTGTCTCAAAATTTGGAGATAAAGTGCGAGAAAAGGTGACTTTGGAAAGTAGTCTGTCTCCGAACGAGGCGAGCAAACGGTATTCGAAATCGCGAGTGTACGCAGCTAAATTTTGCGCATTGAGAGTGAAAATGCTGAATTAAAGCTAAATTAAGCAACATGTGTATGTATAGATGAATTCAGTCGTTAGGTGCGCGTAGAAAAGGAAAAGTGCGAACGCTAATGCGAACAAGCGATCTGATTCTAGAGTTTCGAGCATTTTTTCGAAGAGACGAAATGAGCCGCTGGCATCGAGCAGCTTTGTGTCGCTTTTTTCATCGAAAGCGAAACGGGAGACTATAAGTTAAAAACGAGGGTCGAATGCAAACAATTTGCGCTCGCTACGATTATAGGCTGGACAAGGAGCAAATGACGAGCCTTCGAGGTGTAGTCTATTTCGGAGACACAAAACATATACATAACGAACAGGGGATCACAATTTGCGTGACGTTCTGAATAATTTATCGATTTCTGGCCGTCGAATTATCCACTCGCCATTTTCAGTCGCAATTTTTTTCGCGTCACTGTCTAATTGTCTTTTATTTGAAGAAATTGTGACCGTCGACAAAAAAACTGCGACGCGCTGTTTGAACAGCTTGCATCAAACATGAAAATGAAAGCGAAACATTGTCGCACTCGCTGTGTGCTACATATAAAGTGCTCATATTTAAAAAATTTCTATGAATAAATTATAAAATACGACGCACAAAAGTGTTCACGCGAATTATGCATGATCAATGGATATTAATTACGTTTAACGAGTGTGTGTGAATATTAACAGAGAAGCCGAGGACCGCCGAACTTCGCGTCTCTTTTCTCCATGTATGCAAATGATCGAGTTTAGTTAAGCTATTTTTCAAGTGGTGCGTATTTGCTGATAAAGAAAAAATTAATACGACAGTCTGCGACTAATTTTTCGGTAGCAGCGAGCTTCGAAAGTGTTTTAGCAACCGTTTTCGATTCGAACTAAATGAACGCAATTTTTTATTCATCATTTTCTTGTATATCAATGTCTAGTTAATAATTCTATTGTAGTTTAAATTTAATGGCCTCGAATTCAGCGAACACAAAAATGAGAAATCATCGAACTCTCGAGATGCGAAAAACTGTGGAGAAGCGAAATGGAAAAAAGCAAATAGAGGAGCAAAGTATTCGGTTTATAGTTAGGGTCAATTTAATATAAGTGCAAAGCAACTTTTTTGTCCAACAAGCAGCGGTGGCGTGTGAAGAGTGGCAAACAGAAGATCGATCCATAATTTGATTTTTTGCTATTTTATCAGACAACACACATGCAGTATGCATACAACAAAAGGTGCTGCAGTCATACTTTCGACAGCGTGCGGGGAATGTATTCGCCGGTTGCGGCCATCAGCCAATCGTGCGTCATTCGCATGGTTTGCAAGGTTGGCCCTCTTCACCGCTGTCTGAAGTGCACGGAAAGCCATCGTGCAGCTTCAACTTTTTTCTATTTATTCTCGGTATATATGTATGCATAATAAAGAAGAGCCACCGAAGAATATGTAGCATTAGTTTCAGCGTTATTTGCGCTTCGAGCATACAACAACATGCACTAAATCATTGCATTGCACCGCATTCGCCGGGTATTAAAAAATGCTCAGAATGCTCCCATTATATATTAGCGGAGAATCGCTTGCATTGTTTAACGCGAATTTCAACATGCAAACTCAATGGCTGAGAGTGAAGACAACGTTCGAAATTTGCTGCTCAGATTCGCGGTGCGAAGCGCACTTCTAGACGGTATCAATGATCTCAAGTGGTTTGCAAGTGATTTCAAAATGAGCTTCATTTGTATTTTTCAAATAACAATGGCTTCGTCGAGCTCGAGCTTACGTCTCCTCTCTCCCCTCTTCATTCTTTCGCGGCTGTTTGATTGTTTCTCGACACCATCGCTCCTCGCTTAATTTCATCGTTAATAAACTGACAAAACAGCGCGTCACTTAATTGCTCATCTCAAGAGATAAATTCATTACATAATGCGTGAGAAACTTGCTTATTTGCGCTCACTAATTGAGCATTTTTTCATTCACATTAAAAACAATACGCGCATCATTTGCACCATTCGCATTCAATGTACTTTTGCCGAAAAGCATTGAGATTGAGAGAAAAGAGCTAATTGCTGGTGTCTAAATTTGCATTGATTTTGCATGTGAGAAGAAGCGAGACGAGGTCTTCTTTGCTTTTTATCGTAAAAGGATGCTTTTTTAATCGCGAAAGCTTTTTTTATTGCCGAAAAAAGCTTTGAAACGCGACGATGTTGCAGACGAAATAACCTTAACCTAAACTATATTTGCCATCAGTCGCAAGCGTTCAAAAGCTTGCATTGAACGGCGTTCGCCACTGCTATGCGTTTTTTATGCACGAATTGTGACTTTGCATAAATAAACGAAGAAAAAAGAGTGAAGAAAAAACAATGCGACAAAAAGTGCGATTTTGAAGTGAACGGACGTTGAAAGAGAAGAGAAAGCGACACATAGACGCACACAGACGGATAGAGCGAAATTTTGTACTCGAAATGCTCGCTGAACGCGAGGCTCGATGCGAAAGTGAGAATCGAACAACGCGAGTAACAATTGCAACATTTGATTAAAATGAGCGTTTTTTCACGGCGTGGAAAGCGAAAAAAGCTTGCCTACGAACGCAAAAAGAGGAAAAGCGAGTAATTTTCATATTTATTTTTGTTTCAATGTCGAATTTTAAAATTATGGCACACGCAGAAAGCAATCGCGAAACGCGCAGCGAATAATTCGCGTTTTGCACTGCAGCTTCAAAAATTTAGAGAGTTGAAAAAATCGTTTCGAGCATCGCTCGAAAAAGAGACGCTGTTTCGAGGCGACGAACACTTTGTTCGCAGTCATTTGGCAGACTGTTGCACGGCTCGCAAAAAGAAAAAGCGAAAGAGTTGCTTCTCGAATCGCGGCGAGCAGCGAGTTTAAAGAACCTTCGCTCCTTCATTGATTTCTTGAGGTTATTGGCGCCAAAAGAGTTGCATTTGAAATTAGCGTGGCAGACAGCGAGTCAAAAATGCTCACCGGCTTTCTTTCACTCGACCATCGGTTTAGTGACACACAAAAAGCGAGAGCAGGAAGAAAGCCTGCGATGGCCTGTTGGAAGCGAAGCCGCACACAATTTGAAATGTTTGCAATGTTGCATAAGTCGGCAGCAGTTATTTGAATGAGTGCAGGTGGCCGCCATAGATTGGCGATACACATGCATCGAGCCCTTTCTTTGTGCGACTCGTTTCCTTTTATGCGTCTGATTCTTCGTTTTATTCCTGCTTTCTTCGCTCCTCTCTTCACTCGAATCACTCGTTCATATAAATTCTGCAATAAGCGACACACCGTATATATAAATAAAAGTCTTCCTAGTTTCCGTTGCTTCAACCCCACCGCGATCGAACCCCGCACGGTGCGCGTAACGCGCACGAAGCATAATCTTAAATCTTTGTAAGAAGCGAAATGCGAACGGTGAATACGTGTGTACACAGCGCGCAGAGAAAGAAATCTCGAACAAATTGAATGCAAACCCTAAAAGCTCGTCGTTATATCCTTTGATATAAAAGTGGAGGGTTACATATTGTAATCGCTGAAACTATGATTAAGTGACCTATTTTTTACGCGCTCCTTACTTATCGAAAATTTCTCCCCTTTTGCCATCTGCACACAGCTACCGCATGATGTGTACACTCGTTTCGCATCGAACTCGCATTGCGATTAGGCATTTCGATTCTTGAAAAACCGGCGAAAACTTATTGCTAACGTATTTTGCCGATCGGTAAACAGTAAGCGAGAAAAAATGCGCCGCACTGCATACGAGTAAGCAGAGCTTCTTGATTTGCGAGCGTCTCTGGGCAGCGCCGCTGCATTCTCGGCGTTTTATAGAAATTAGCGAGCTTATGCAAAATCCGATGTCTGCAGCATTGCGTGTTCGAGGGAAGCACCGAAAGGTTAATACCAGATAACCATTGTTTTCCTTTCGCACTGCGCCATATTTTATGATAGCTAAATTAAACAAGCAGCTAAAAAATAGAGACCTAAATACGCTATCAAATCGAAGCGTTACTCTGCAATCACTTTTAGAGAATGACTGATTACGAGCGTAATTCACCGTCGCGAAGAGAGCGTTAAAGCAGTGAACAAGCAGAGAAAAGATACAAGATTCACGACATGCTTCTTCGAAAACATTGAAACATTATAATTAAAAGCCAAAATTTGACTTTTTACAGAGGCAAAGTTTCATAGCAAAAATGTGATAACATTCTTCTTTGTTAACAATCGAAACATTGTTTTTCGTTTGATTGCTCGAATGCATCAAAAGCGAGTACTGAAAGCGTTTTAAACGCGAAAAAATTGGTAAACTTTTGCCAAAAACTTTTTTTTTTAAGTGCATCCATTCACATGATGTAAAGCACACTCACTTCTACACAGTAAATACACAATCGAGTGCTTAAAAGCGGAGACAATGCTGAGATGAAGTAGAATATGAAACGAATGTGATCAATAGTAAGAATGAGTGGTATTCACACTGAAACACTTCGAGTATAATATAAAATATTTCTTGAGCACTGAAATTGCGCGCTCCTTGTATTTCTCTGCCAATTTTGACGGTAAATTTTTCATTTGTGTGAATATTCAAAATAAAGAAGAGCGATAAAAGCGTCACATTTGAAAGCTTAAATTTAAACTCTTTTTACTTGCGACTCGATAAACATTGTTTCGTTACAAAAACAATTGCACACAGAGACGGGGAGATACAGATGATGGCTTTCGCTTTGAGTCGAGACACAATTCACTGCAGGCTAAACTTTGATCTTCAAAATTTATTGTAGAGACAAAAAAGTGACACTCTTTTACGCACGAAAAAAACAAGCTCCAAATTTGGGTTAAAAGCGAAAGTCACTTACTTAAAACTGGGCAACTCTTTTTCTGTCTACAAAAGTTGTTAACGAAAATTTTTTCAAAGATGAGTTTTAGTGTGCGACAGTCAAAAAACGTTATGTACACGAGTTTCAAAAAATAGTGAACGTGCGATTGAAATGAGAGCAGAAATGAAATGGGTTCTAATCAGCGGTGCTCCCTTTCGTGGCGTACCCCTTTCTTCGGTGCCGCGCTGAGGGCAGGCGTTGAATGCGAACCCCTTCACTGCTCGTCCCATTTTCCGACCAACATTTTCGGCTTTTTTCGGCGTCACTTCAATACGGTGCGTTAAGCCTTCGAAATAAGCAGTGGGCTCAAAATGGTACTCTTCTTCCTAATTTCTATACATAAGCTCGAATACTTCTATAAAAGTGCGTTTACAATGTTTCGCACTGATTTTCGCACGTTTTGAAATGCGAGACGAACAAAAATAATGCAAACATTTTTCTTAACACTTCCGATCATATTATATACAATCGGCACACAGCATTGAAAACAGTTCAATGTTAAGGTTAATTGATGAGAAAAAAACTTAGCAATCGCAAATTCTTGCTTCACATTAGTTAATACAATTTTGAGTTGTTAAGTGATTTACACGCGATTTACAGAAGTGTGCTTCGTTCAACAAACATTCAGCGCTTAATATCAGCATCAATCGCTGGAAAAAAGCCTGAAATGATCACAATATCGCCATGGTAACATCCACATCTTCACAAGTTCACGTAGATGAAATATCGGTGGTTGCTTTCACATCTTTCATTCGTTCTTTGCGCCATTCATTATTCGCGAACAACGAATGAACAATTGTTTCGAAGGGTAAAGCGAGTGAAACGGCAGAGAATTTACCGCTCGGAGAGAAGCAACTTTTCATTAACTTATGTTTGCAATTGAAAAAAGCGGCGAATGCCAAAGGCCCTATTGTTCTTGCCATTTGCGAAGCATTCACAATTTGCATACACCGCAAAAGACGGCACCTTCTCACCGACGACAACCTTCAGCCGAGTTTTCTGCACATAACTTTTCACAAATCAAAATTTTGATAATTAAGAGTGAAGAGTGAAATGAGATGCGTACTCGACTTACCTTACAATCGGTAATTGATTCCTGAAAAAGTTTGAGGAAAGTTCGCCTGCGTTCGCCACGATATCCGACACCTTGCAGAGGAGTCTTGCATTCACAGAGAGAAGTGAACGTACACAGAAACAAAAGTCGGTGAAAGTCGAGGTGAAAGTGAAGCCAGAGTTGATCTTCGAGCGAACGGCGAACGGCGACCAGCGACCAAAGGTGCATCCATCGCCTGCTAATGACTTAACTCATAGAGAGAGAACAGACTGAACAAAGTGAGAAATAAGAGAGAAGACGAAGAGATCGCTGCAAAAGAGTGGAAAGAAAGGATTGCGGACGAGTTAAGTCATTAGCAGACAGCCGTATACCCATAGCCTGAGAGATTAACTTGTGTATTGTGTGTCGGTGATCACAAGTTAGGGTCTCAGGGACTGGGGATGGGGCAGTGAACGATGGTAGCGATCCGACGATGGCGTAGAGTGAGGGCAGCCCGAGGAAAGTTAGCAAGTTGTACAGTTCGCCTGATCGGGTGTAATTCAACTATACAACCTACTACCTCACGCCGAGACACCGCTTCTCCATCGATTCCAACAACAGCCTCTACCCGAAGAGGCAAACTTGTGGCCGTCGCTCACACACAAGTTCGGAACTACGGGTTTAGGCGGTTCTTTACGGCTTCTCCGCTCCGCGGCCACTGTCCACACACCGCTCGGCGACGCTCGGCCAACACTCGGACGCACTGCCGGCGGTCGACGTTTCACACACTTCCAGTCGTCGTCTCTCCATGTTTTATGTTAAGCATTGTGCAGACGATGAATGAGACATCTCCTTTGCAGCCATTGGTCGCCGTCGGAACAAACACAACCTCCACAAACGCACGATTGTCGCCATTTTCGAACACCGCACCACTTTCGGGGGCTTCGGGCTTCGGGCGACGGCACTTGCCGCTGCCGGCGAGCGGCCGGCAGCCACCGACACTTTCGTTCTATAATCACCGCGAACAACACTGCGCTTGACGCGTGACCGCATAGCGACGACGGACGCACGACGGACGGCGAGCAGCGAGACGGTCGGTCGCGCGGGCAGTCGTCTGGCGATCGATTTGAAAGTGAACCGTTTTCGCACTCATTTAATTGTAATCTGTAATTGCGTTGCATTTCACTTTTCGCGAACAGTGCGCACGCGTCGCGCCAAGAATCGACACCCTTTCACAGAGTCTAAATTCGACACTCTTTCGCGAGTTTCTCTCCACTCGTCTCGCGATCGACCCTCGTTCGACCCTCGAAACGACCCTCGTCCGGAGCCCGGCGACCGCTGCGTCGCGGGCGCTGCGCTCGAGTCGCGCCTCGAACCAGTCTCAAACGCGCGATTCGCGCGACAGCCTCGAGTCGACTACCGGTCGCGCGGCTCTCGTTGCCAACGGGTGCCGTGCACAGATTCGCACTGCTCGCCACTCGTCTGCGCGCCGTCTGCACTCCCTGCGATCATTGACCGCACACCGTTTCGCTGTCCGTTGCCTGTGTCGAGATGGCGTTCCGGTCTCAAAGAGTGAGCGCTCCGTCCGACCGTCGCCTGCGACCGCTGTGCGGCGCGAAGCGTCTCTGCGGCCATCGAACGAAAGAACGAAACGAGCGAACGAACGGTGCGTTGTGCAACGCGCGCATTATTCTTCGTTCACTGAACGGTGCTATTATTGATTCGCTTTGAAAGAGATGCATTGCAAAAGGGGTCAACAGACAGCAGACGAGCAGACAGACGGAAAGACCCACTTAATTGCTGCTTTCTCTCTCTTTCACTGCACTCTTTGCATCCGACTTTCGTTCGCTTTCCATTCGCTCGCTGCTCGCTCTTCACTCGCGAATGCCTTTCGCTCTCGTTGCGAACACCACTCAAACACCGCACCGTCCACTCGCTTCTCTTCGAATGCAGTGCAGCATCACTTCTTATCTCTCTTCTCTTTTCACGGCTCTCATTCAATTCGCAGTCGGCGAAAACAACGGCGACGACAGCGTTCATTTCAATTGTCGCTTTTCGCGACTTCTCTCGTTTAATCCTTCTTTTGTTTGTATACAAACGCTGACTGCTGTCAATTCGATCGCTGCTTCCTTTTTTGCAAACAATTGTCTAGCAATTTGTAAACATAATTATCGCGAAACAAACGCGTCGTAAGTGTCGTACGCAATGTTTGTCCAACACTCAGTGACCACACTTCAATTGATTTCCCAGTCCTTGTCGCGAAAGATATGAATGCAGTTCAAAAAATCAAGTATCGATTGCAGTAATGTATGAAAAAAAGCTTATTGTATTCTCGACTCTCACTCATATTTGCTATTTTCAAAGAAAATTTCTCACTTTTCAATGGCTTAAAGTTATCGAATTTTGCTCACTTTCAGCCGTAAAGCGAAATACAGGGAATAATTGAAAGCCCCGTGTTTGAGAGGAAAAGATTGGTGCAAAGCGAAGCATTTTGCCAAATGAATGACCAGAAGGCAAACAAAGTAAAGAATTGGCGATGACTATGAAAATGACACTCGACGAACGAAAATTACGATTTGATTTATACGAATAGGTTACAATTTGTCGAATATTTTTATGTTGTCAAAACTTTTGATGCGAAAAGAAAAAAGAACCGCTTAGCAACGAACACTGCCTCTTCGATCCATCGTAAGTTCTCGTTTTGAAAAGATCTTAATTTTTTCTCAATTTTTTTCTTGACTCAATCTGGTCTCCGATCCATCGTTTGTTATTAAAAAAGGAAGCAAAAAACAGTCGGGAAATAAAACAACGATCAGATCGTTGAGTGCACACAACTTGTTGCGACCCTTCTCTCTTTCGCGCAACGTTAACAAATTATGAATAAATTAAGTTTAAAATCGGTGATTGAAATGCTGGCTATCATTACTTTACGGCGCATTTAAGTGCTTATTAGTTGAGAAAAAATGCTGACGATTGTGGTTTGCGCGCAAACCATTGCCATAAATGTCGGTATACGAAAATTTTTCTCCTTAATCTCAATGTGGCGGAACCGTACATGCTTTGAATTTCTATTCATTTCATAAACCTTTCGTTTCGAAGAAAGTTGCACACACAAAGAAGAAGCATTAAGTCGTTGATACGAATCACCGACAATCGCCACTAATTCGCATCAATCTGTTTCCGATCGTCTATGGATGCAATCAATCATATCTCGAGCATTCCATCGGAGAGTTTGAGTCTGGTAACAAAAAATGAAGTGAAATGTTAGTGACTTTTTACAAAATCGCTTTTTTCAGACGATATAGTTATGCATAACGTGAACTGTACGACATTCCCGCTTACATTCACTCTAAAGAATAAGTTTTGGCAACAATACTTTTCAATAATAATGGGGAATTAAAAAGTAAACGGAGAAAATGTAAAATTTTGACCCATTTCACGAGAAAGAACGAATTTAGGCAACCGCAACGAAAATATACCCGAGGCGAAAACGGCACGTATTTCGCATCTGGTTGTCAAAGTAAATTAAATGAACAATGGTTTTTTTAGATTCAAAAATTTGCAAAATAAGTAAAAGCGATCGACGAAGCTATCGACTCAATGGTAACCGCAGCTTGAAAACTGCATAAAGCGAATGCAATGTAAGAGCAGTTTAATTCTGTGATTTCACGTACCGTGAAACATCTGCACATGCATTTTGATGTACAAATTTTCTGTTTCTCGTCTTCTCTGTCTATGTTTTATATTAAATTCTATTATCGTCTTATTCGCTTATCGCCCTCTCTTTGCGCTTACTTCTTTTTATTTCTCTACAATTTATAATTGAATGGGCGGATTTGAAAGTAAGCGCAGACGGTATCTTCGTTCGAATTCAGAGAAATTTCTCCTCTCTTTACGCTTAAAAACTGTTCATCACTTTAATGATTTACACAAACATGTAATTGAAGCAAATTACGATGAAATAAAGTTTTTTAAGACAAAATATTTCACACAGACGCCCGCATCAAAATGCATCCATCGTCTCTGTCTTTCTCTTTAAATAACTATGTGACAAAGATTCTTGCACTGACTTTAAAACGCGAAATCGAGTTGTCAACTCGTGTGAACTTTCTCAATCCGGAGAGAGTCGATTTTGTTTTGCTTTATGAGAAGAGATGAGATTTAATTTCGAATTAAACGAAGGGTCAAAAAGTTAATTTCTAAAAGAGCACAAAAAAGAAGTGAAATTGCGCACTGTTCCAAAAGCACTAAATGAGATCTTTTCGAATTGCACCTTGATTACAACAAGATTTAAAGATGAATGAGAAACGAATGCTTGATTGCGAAAAGCGAGAGACAGTAAATCAAGAATTTTGAACACTTGCAAAGTGAAAATGTGTAGCCAAGTATTGGTAGGTAGGTTGTAACGCTTGGTTTGTAGGTACGAAAATGGGCCATTTTATGCGAAGGGTTTGGGGGCAGACAGAAGGTGCGTGTGTGTAACGGAGATCGTGGGAAAGTGAGCCATTCGGTAACGCACTGTTACATAACATCAACGCGATGTCAAATGTACCGTAAGACAAGTTGGCATTAAAGAATAACGCACAGCTCTCTCTCACCGAAAATCATAAATAACAGTTTTCACTTTTCTTAAAAAATGAACAAATTTCGCGACAAAAAGCGCATTTTTGCTTTTTTTCATCAGGTTTGGAAATTTTTGCGCGAAAGAATGTCGTCTAGCTTTATTCGCACTCGTCTTTGCTCGCTCCCTTTTCATTTCTTTTTCTCAATTACATTACTTCGGACAGCGGCGAAATGCATTCTCGATTGTTTTTTCATTTCGATCGTATCACGATTTTCAGTACACCACGCATCTCTCTTTCTCTCCTCTTTCGCTCTTCTCTCTCTCGCTCTCTTCTCTCATTGTTCTTTTATTTGCGGAGAAGTAATGATGCTTTTAAATTTGAGCGATGATTTCGCAGTAATATATAAAAAACTAAATTGTCAATGCGTATACAATGTTTAAAAACAGCCCTCGCCGAACGATTACTTTGTAAGCTAAGCTCTCGATTAGCTAATTTCATGCGTTCGCTGCTCTTTTTTAGAAAAACGAGAAATAGTTTTTCGCAGTGAAATTGAAAGCTTTGTTAATGATAAAATTTTCGCACATTTTCCATCAAGTTTCATATTTAACATGTGCTCGTCAAGCAAATCAAAAGTTTTTCGTGAAATCAGAGCTAACTTAAAATGTCGAGCTTTATAAGTTGTTATGCACATTTTTGATTGATAGCTACATTCTCGGCTTCAAAGTGGAGACGATTAAAAAAATAGAAATGAAAAACAGTTTATGAATTTTTTATTTGCATCGTTTATGCAGCGTTAAGATAGTCGCGACCTACCGAAAGTATGAGAAGTAATACCTGTCTAAACTGAACTTGCACAAAAATTAACTTAAAAAATGTTAAAGAGTTGTGATAAAAATTTTTATTGCTTAAAAAGAACGATAAATTTGTCTTGTTTGAATATACCTTTTCAAATGTTGCAATTTCTGAGTAACCCCCTTTTTTATTTACCCTAGTTTAAAAAATTTTATCCAATCTTTTTAAAACTTTTTGTTTATTTTCAAATAGATTTTTAAAATTATTTCAAATCTTTTCCTTTGAATTTATGTGCATTTGAGCCTTCTTTGAACTAAACACAAAAAAAGAATTAACTACCCAGTCATCGAGGATACAAGCGAAGTTTTCATTTTTATTTGAAATTAAAAATTTATTGTTTTTGAACTCAATTGTTTTTTAACATTAGTTTTCCCATAGGATGAACAAAATTGTTTTGAGAGCATCTCACATTTTTATCGATAATTTTTGTGTCGAAAGATGCTTTTTGACTAAAACATAAATAATGAGTGCGTGAAAGTGGGGGCTAAGTTTGCGACTAGCTCATCTTGAAATGATCTCCGCTGCACGAACGAGACCGCAATAATACTTTGTGCAAGTTCAGTTTGGACATATTTTAAGTGTGTGAAAACGATAGAAGAGTTAATTAAGTAAAAAGCGCAGAAAAAGCATGATTTGATGTAAGAGAAGAAGTGGGAATCAAAAGCAACGCGAAGACAGTGTCGAAATGAACACTGAGAATTGATGATCGTAAATTCGTCAACCATTTTTCACGTTCACTATGTATTATCAGCGATCGGCATATGAATCGCGCTTTTGCAGACGGTGTCGATAAACGCAGAGACGATAAGAAAAGACAAAGAGGAAGAAAGAAGAAAAGTAAAAGAGATCGAGAGATGATCGGTCAAAGAACTGTAATTTACGAGGAACTGCAAATGGCAAAACGACAATTACAGCGTCAAAACTCACCGGCAAAATATCCTTTCTTGAAATAATTTAATCCAAATTTGAATAAACAGAAAAACGAAACGCTATGCGAAAAAAAAGAAACATTTCGAATTTTTCACAAATAAAGCCTAAAGAATAATCCATTGTATTTACAGACAGATGCAATGCAACTGAAAGCTGAAAAGTTTGTTAAACGAGAACTCAGGGCACACGCACTCGCGAGTATATGAACTACGAGCGCGAATTCGTTACGTGCTCCTCAAAGTTTACGCTCACAAAGTTAGAACACATTTTCGAGCGCGATTAGAAGCGAGAGAATTCGTTTTAAACGACGACCGAATGAACAGAAAGCATCTTTTGTTGAGACGAGAGGAAAAGAGAAGCGAGACGCAGCAAAAATCATCTGAAAATAACTGGCAAAGTATCATCGATTACCGAAGGTGTGCGCAGCTATTACCAGACATTTGCTCTCTGGTAAAAAATATTACTTAGCAAATACTTCACATCTCTGCCTCAGCTTTACTTTTATCACTGTTTCACTGCGAGATCAGATCACAAAGGCATGCACTCAACTTATTTATTAACATCTTTCAGCAACAAATATACGTTTTATTGTACATGTCTGTAGTCAATTGACAGTAGTTTTTGACAGCAAATAATTTAAAATGACTTTAGATTCAATTGTGTTTTATTTGAATTTTAAAATAATTTTTGTCAATTTTGTGTTTGCTTTTATGTTGATATATTATTTTAATTAAATACAACCAAAAACGAACAAAGTAGTGTGACAGAAATAAGTTTCACTTCTTTACAACTGCACTTTCTTTCCTCATCGCTGCTTTATTGATGCTTTCAAACAAAAGCATAAATTTGAAAATAAAGCTGCAGATTAAAAGCAGTTAAAATGAAAATGATCGCGAAATAACAAATTTCTTCCAACAAAGCATCGCTTCTTTTATTACATATTCGTGCGTCGAATTTAAGTACATTTTCTTTGAATGTCAAATTTGTTTGGTGAATAAAGTGACTTTTTCATCTTTCTTTCCTCTCTCAAATCAACTTTTCCGATCATCCCATGTTTCATCAACGTTATTATTTTAAAATCAAAGTTTATTCTGTTCTCGAGTCACTGTCAAGTTTTAAAAAGCGAAATAAAATTCAGAGACATAACCAAATTCGTATTAATACGATTGGCATATTTCCACAATTTACTTTTATAGAAATTAATGCGATAAGAGTGCAAATCAGTCTCCATGTTAATCACTTGGTATTAAAAATAACAAATAATTCAGTTAATGATCTCATATTTTGTGAAAGCCTATTTATCAAAATCTAATTAAAGTAAAGAAGAATCCGTTTCATTCAGAGCTAAATTAGAGGATATTTTTAAGCAGAGAATTGTTTTGCTCTTCGTAATCCAATTTAGTTTAGCGAAAAATCCTCTTCAAAGTTAAAATAATTCATCATTCGCAAATGTCATCGCAAAAAGCGCGAAAATGAAAGAATAACTAATTGAAAACAAACTAGCTAAGAGTAAGCGTTTCGCTTAATTTCATACTTTTGCTTGTTAAAAAACTTCTCGCCTATTATTTGTTTTTCTAAACAATATCTTTTGTCTTAAAGTGGAAAGCATCACATTTGGCAGCGTTTCCGCAAAGTTCATTTAACTCTTTATTGCTCTAAATTTTTTGAGTAGAATTTTCTCGAATCAAGCTTTTCCAGCATAAATACAATGCTAGTAGCTTGTGTCTTTGATCGATATTATCATTCTATCGCCAATAACTACCGTTTTCACTTGTTTTTAAACTTCAGTTTATAGTGGCTTTAAAAAGAAAAGTCTCGAGTCTCAAGTGAAATGCTTCTTTTTTAATATTTTTCGAGTTTCGTTAAATTCAAAATTCATGAGAATCGTTTAACGTAAAAGTTAATAGTTTCAGCTCGTATTCCCAATTAATAAATAATATCATTGAGCTCGAAATCGGCTTCACGGGTGTAGGACGTGAGGATAATGACGTCGCAAGTGTGCAGATATTTTTGGAGTAATTTTTTTAAAGTTACATCTGCCGAGATCAAACCCATATAACGTTAGTAATTTTTGTGTTTAACACTTCACAAAGTTACTCGATAGTTTCAATAATTCGTGCTGCTGAAGCATGTGAGACATGAGTAGCCAGTGCAACGCGAAAGTGGAGAGCATTCAAGAAAAGCTTTTCGCCGATAGTAACAGACGAGACAACAGATGAAAGACAGTGCAAAAGATGTTCGCTTTGAAACCTGCTTTTATGCACACTCTATGCTAACACACTTGTTGTAGCCGAATTTGGTCATGTTCTATACAGGTGCAAATCGTGGCGTGGTAAAAATTCGTTCTTTGAGCGATTAGTTTTTATTACAAAAACTTTGTCGTTACTCTTCTGCTCTACAATATGTGAATAGAATTGAAAGAGGATGTCTACCAATATTGTAAAAAAAAAACTCCTATCAAGTCGTATACAAAAATTCTCAGGCTCATTTTTTGAATTTCGACAAATTAATGCTTTTTGAAAAAGTACGTAGAAGTTTCTAATTACTTAATAAAATAGCATTTAAGAGACGTGTATTGTGTGGTTATTGAAGTGATATATTAACATGTCTAAAAGTATTTATTAGAATAAATTGAAAAATCTTTTCACTTGACTTTTAAACAGAGTAAACGAAACTTATGGAATTTTTAACGAAAAGACAGCTGAAAACGGAGAGCTTTTAGTTTTACTTTGTATATGTTTTAATGCATCTGTTGCACTTATAGTTCAGAATCTATGAAAACGATTTTTATGAATAGAATAAAACTCATAGGTACGATCAATTAGCTTTCGTGCTCATTTACTGGCAGACAGGAGGTCGGAGGCCTGCGCAAAGCAGACTAAGAGCTTTAATTTGCTTAATTGAAATAGGAGTTGTATTTAAATCGTCGTATCTACAACTTGAAAGATTGGTTGAAAAACATCAAAAATCTCTTAAAACTCTCTAAAACCACTTCTTTTTTGCCACATTTGCACAAATTTTGATTTATTGAGCTTTGGCTTACAATTTTTTATCATAAAAACTTAAAATTTGAGTAACTATTCATTATATTTTAAGCTACAAGTCTGAAGTGCATTTTTACATTGGAAAAGCAAATGTTTACCGTGATTCGGGCAGCAAAAATTCCGAAATCTTTTTTGAGTAAGAGAATGCATGTAATTTTGCGAACAAGGACAGCGTTCTAGCGTGGGCGCTAACTGTTTCTAAGTCTATGGGAGAAATGGTCGAATTCTCAAGAGGCTATTATAAACTTAACTCGTTCGTATATTTGTGAAGCTTTACATGCATTCGTAGAAAATAATTATTCTATACAAATAAAAAAAGAGTAAAGTGATCCTTTTTGTGAGAGGCAGACAAATCCTACAAAAATGAATTTGATATCAATCTACTCCTTTGGCATGTAGGTGTGCCGAATCATTGTCAAAATTCATTTCTAGCAAGCTGAGTGAAGATCGATACTCGCCATAGATTTTAATCACAATAAATCAAAGACGCAATATATGTAACAAAAAACAATAATTTTAGCGCAAATAACACTATTTTCCACTAGAGAAAATTATAATACACTATTAGAGCTATATGAAAAGTGTATAAGGTTTTCGATTTGTAATGAATATGGTGATATGTTTTTTAAAGTTTGTTCAGGTTTTTAGATTTGAATTAAAGAACAGAGCGATCTTTGGTAAATATAGAGGTGTTTTTATCGATTATTTCAAAATTTGTTAAATTTTACAAACTATGAAATAATTTCAAAGCTTTTGAGCAATTTGAAATATTAAAAATGAAATTTGGCTGAAATCTGCAGTCTGTCTTAGCATATATTGAATTGCACCATTTATCAAATTGCAAAATGGCACCTTTTACCATTTCGTCTGCTCCAGCAAATTCCTTTCAAAATTTAATTTATTTTTTGTTTAACTTATCGACCATGCAGCAAATGCACACGGTATTCACTCACGATGTGCAGCATCCCCTTCGTCCTGAATTTTCGACTTTTGCTTTTTATTAATTTCACACCCCACCAACATGCTAGTTTATCCAAAAAAGGTTCACACATCCTGTTATAAATCGAGTTTTAAATTTTTATTCATATTTAAACACATAAAATATTCTCTAACTCTAGCTAAAATTTTTGACAAAATCTTGTCGCCTCTTGAAAACTGATCGATTTGACACTTTTCATTGGTTTAAAAACCGTTTTAACCAAATTTTAATTTTCGATTTTTTTTTCAGCACAAACGATGTTTCAAAAGTGCTAATAATTGTTTCAAAAAACTTAAAAAAAATTAAAATTTCATTTGCGTATGTAATATTATGGTTTATCAAAAGTAAAATCGAATTCTTATAAAATAAATTTCGATAAAAAGTAATTTTAATAAAATTTATGTAAACAGATATTGATATGGTCTGAAAGACTATGCATTTAAAAATTAGAATGATTAATGTACAAATTGAAAATTGTCTCGGCAACTGTTCTCATATTTCTTAGCTCACATTGCGAGGCATGTTAGCATACTTCGAATAGACTGACATGCCGCTTTATTTCGAATAGTTTGGCAAGCCGCATATTGTCAGGGATACAGTAACTTGAATCATTAATGTCACTTGAGATGTTTTCGGACGATGCCTAAAAATCGCAAATGCGTAAGTCGTTCTTCATATTTTCTGATAATTTCTTCGCAGATTTTGATAAGCCTTATTTGTAAGAACTTTGTTTAAGTAATGAAGCACGAATACATATAAAAATTTTAAAAATTGTTTTCTCTATTTATGCAATCTAAAATCGCGACTACTTCATATGAATAATGAAGTAGTTAAAAATGCAAAAATTTTAAAAATCATGCATGATAAAATAGCTGGACAATTGCATACCTAATTTCCGTTGGCTATAAAAGTGCTAAAATTATGACTTCTATTTAAAGTATTCTATTGGATATCTATAAAATTTTGAGAGCGATTCACTGAGTTGAATAGGGTTTTTCGAGAAAAATTTCATAATTAGGATGGTAAAATTTTTGTGATCACAAAACTTCTAAATCAATCAAAAATAGATTGTACAATGAATAATATTAACAAAAATATAATTTTTTCGAAAAATATGACTATAAAAATAACAAAATTTCAGCAAAATTCACAAAAAAAATACAAAAATTGTAAAAACTTCACAAAAATCACAAAATTTAAGCCAAAAAATTAAAATTGAACTAAACTCATCAAAATATTGTGAATTAAACAATTAAGCAAATAAATTTAAGTTTTTGCAACGCAAGTAATTGTTTACATTTTCTCAATTTAGAAAAAAATGAATAGCAAGCTTCTCTTTTTTCTCTAAAAGTATAACTCAATCAATGAAATATATTTCGACTGCAAAATTCCTAAATTGCTAAACAAGTAACTGCAAATGTAAAATGGCTTTGTTAAATTTATTGTCAAAAATGTAGTCGAAAAAATATCCAAAATTCATCACTGAGGAGCAAACCTTAACTCTGTGAAGTTAATGTTACATTTAAAGACAGTTTTCATGGGCAAAGTAATGATAACAATCACCGAAAAGAAAAAAACATCAAGAGTTTTTAAAAAGAAAGTTTCGAAATCTGAAACGATAACAGCATCTTTTTTCAAGAGTAACGCAAAAATTTTCTCAAGCCTCAAGAAAAATTCAGATTTAATTTCGTTTACTTCAAAAAGAATTCTTTTGAACAAAAAATCATCGTTGTCTTCTTAATTAGTATAAATACCAAAAAAAACTTACGAATAGAAATAATTTTAGCTAGGGGTTCTCATGGATGCAAATGTATTAAGTAATAAAACACAAATTCCCTTAGTTATGTCAATTGTAGAAGCTTAACCGACAATAAAATCCGAAACAATCGAAACAAACAAACCGAAATTAACTTTTCTTTTTGAAATTTTTTGTGAAAATTATTTTCTTTGCACCTTGCTTCTTTTAGTAGAAATTTCTCATGTCGAGATTGCCAAGAAATATATTTTATTTGCAAACGTTTGTTCATGCTAAAAATTATAAAAAATGATCGAAATAAGCTTTTTGTTATTTTTAAGTCAAAAATCGTCTAAGGGCACGAAATTAATGGGTTTATTAATCTAGACACGAGCAATTCATGTTTTAAAAAATGAATTTTGAGGTCCGCGACGATAATTTTTCACAAAATTTTTCCTATAGAAAAGTCTATGTTATTATAATGTTTTTTTTTTATCGTTGCTGGTTATAACATGGTTGTAAAACTGGTGTAGCATTTTGGTTTAAAACTATCATTGACATAATTATATGGCCCATATTTATGCAGAGTTTGATTAGTGTGTGATCAAGTGAAGCTCATAATATCTTGTTGAGAGTTGAACATTTTCTCAGAGCTAAATACTTTTTTAACAACAATGAGCTTTCCCACAAGTGCGTGATTATGTAAACAAGCTTATTTAAATTATAAAGTGTTCGTTAAAAAAAACAAAAAGATTTTTTATGAACAAAATAAGCTTTTGTAATTTCGCAAAAGAATCACAAGAAGAAAAATATCTATCAATCTACTCAATTTGGAGAGCAGAATTTAAATTCAGTAGGAAATAATAGAAGCCAACATAAAATTTTTTCATAAGATAAGAATTTTCATTGTCTCTGATTGATGCTTTGTTGCAGCATTCTGGCTCTCAGCTATAATTAAAATGATTATACGCTTCTCAAACTTGAAAGTTTTACTAATTTTCAAAGATGAGAAGAGACTCAAATTGAATTTAGAATGTAGACGAGTGTTTAATAGACTTAATTTTATTTTTAAGCGATTAATGCTCAAAAGAAAAGCCGGGCATTGATTAAAAAATTGTAAAACACGCATCGATTTATTTTTGGCAACGATATGCGAAAAAGCAAAATCTTTAGCATAATGAACAAGTGTTTTTTCAGTAAAATATAATCAGATAAAGTATGAAAGATAAAAATCATGTGAATCATGTCATGTACTATATTAGTTTTGATTTTTTAAATTAAGCCACTTAAGATATTTTATGTAATAAACAACGTATAAACATTTTTTAACGATGAATATTTTAGAAATTTAGCTTTTTAACTTAAGCTTAAATACTTATCATATTCAAGTTTTAAACATTTTGCATTTTGAATCTAATAAACGTTTTTAATAAAACTACTCTCAATATGAGTGTGGAGATGTATATCGAAAGCCTAAAAAATTAAATATTTTTGTTCAGTATCATTGAAATTTTAACTATTTTAATTAAAGCTAAACAAAAGAAAATTCAGTTGAAGCATGTTTTTTAAAATTGATTTTCATTATTTTTAACATTTTGATTTTAAAATGAACGTTCTAACAAGTATTGCTTGTAAGTATTTTTTATTTTATTTTTAAGATTCGAGCGTTTTATTTATCTCTAAGAAATCAAATCGAATTCTATTCTCTTTTGTTTTAGAATTTAAGCTATTTAATTCTTTTCCTTGCAAATTTAAGAGCTTTTTCAATTGAAAAGAGGTTTTAAGAAACGAAAAGAAAGCTCATTTAAATGCAGTAAGAATTCTTTGTACTTAAGTGTCTCTTCTAAAAATATACGAAGGATCCGTTTAACTTGTTCATTTTTTATCCTTCTTTACGTACAAAGCGCAATGAACATTATCATAAATAAGTCCACACATTACTTACGATAAATTATTTTCATTTTGATCGAATATGCAAATACTTTTTTTGCAGGTTTTTCAGATAAAATTATTCAAAAACAAAAAGTGGGAATTCTGAGTTTCTTTTTTGATATTGAAAAGCGTTTTACCACAGAAAACAGACTGAAAGTTAAAAATTAATTGGCTTATTTTTCAAAAAATAAATAAATAAATAAATTTGAGCTCAAGCCACAATTTAGAAAATAAATTTTGAATTTTAACAACTTATTTCTTTAATTTCTAATTAATTTTTTCTTTAATTTTTTGAGCACACAAAAAGATTATTAAATCAACTCTTAAAGTTTTAAGTTTCTTAAAAACTGTATAACAAGCAAAATACAAAGTGTCCGCTTTAAAAGTATCCCAACTTAAAACTTAATAACTTCCTTTATAATATTTATATTTTTATAAAAATTTACATATATAATAAGCTATTAGGTCTTACGCACTTTCTCACGAACACTGCCTCTGCATCTGATGTTTTTGACTTAAATACCTTTTTTAAAATAATCGATCGTAATAAATTAAGTTAATTATTTATTTTGATATAATGAATAATGTTAAATCATTTTAAAATTTAATCAAATTAATTTTAGTATTTTAAGCATTTTGAAGAATTTTTTAGAATTTTTGCTAAATTCTGTTTACATTATCATTCTTTTATTACTATTGAGTGAAGTACAATCAGAAACGAATGAGTAGTTTGAAAAAAGGGCAAAGTTGGTCTTGAAGAATAAATCCAAAAGAATATTTTAAACCAAGTTCTATCAGAATAAACTAAAAAATTTTTGTTTAACAACTGCATGATAAAATCGTTTTTCAAGCATTAGCTGTTCACTGTTAAATACTCCTGAATTAATTTAATGGAAAGTGTGAGTTTATTAGAAAAATCATTAAAAAAGCAAAATTACATCAAGCTTTATTTTTCTTCCTTTTTGTTTTTCGAAAGTATTCCGAGAAATCAGTTTTTGAGTTAAGAGATAAGATCTTGATTCTGTGTTCCATTAAGGCAATGCTTCAAAGTTGTCATTCTAAAAAAATTATAATCGACCTGAAGATTTATAATTTGCTTCATAGATTAACCAAGAAATAAAATGTAAATAGGAGTGTTGTATCAGAATATCGATAAATTTTCGAGAAAAATGAGAAAAAATGTGATTTTTAGCAGTTAAAACTTTTAAAACATCAGAAATGTAGTTAAACTAAAGTAAAGCTAAATTATCTCATTCGAGAAAGATGAAATTAAAAAATATTCATAATGTGCAAAATCATACATTTTAAATTTACCGTTTTGAAGTAATTAAAATTTAAATTTTTAAGTTTGTAAATTCATTTAGCTCCAATAGATTTTAGAAAAATCATGAACAGGCAAATTCGTCAAATATTTAAATATTTCTTAATTTGTCCGATCTTTTTAATATAATCTTTTTATGTAATGGTATACTATAACTGTAATTTAATTAATTACTTCTGAAAATTGTAATTTGAATTGTAATAAATTATATTATTTGTTTTTACGATTAATTACTTTCAAACCGTAATTTAATCAACAGTTTCTCTACCAAAATTATGTGTAAAGGTAATAATGAAGTTTTGGTATCAATATATTAAAAATAGTATAAAAATTTAAAATGAAATGTGAGCCCTCTATGATAAAAATGCTTCGTTCAAATTTATAATTTTTTAATAATCGAAAAAAATTTGCCATTGCATTTCACTAATAGAAATTTTTAAAGTTTTACTTATGCAATATTACCGTTGTACTTTTTTTTAAGCTTTAACAACATTTTGGCCACTTTTTATTGGATTTCATCAAATCAAATTCTTTTTTAAAGTGACCAGTTTCGTATAGCAACAAATGAAATGAATTTTGAAGCGCAGGTTGTTTTTACAAAATTTTAAGTGAGGAAATAATAAATAGTAGTTAAGAAGAAAGTAAACAATATTTGAAAATCAATATCAGTAAAAAAATCAAATTGATAAGGCAAAACTCTTCATATCTTAACAAAGTGATAATGAGAAATATGAACTTTTTAAAATGCTCCATGCGGTTATTTAAATAATTTTAAAAACTTGATAGTTTTTTCAACACAATTTATTCTATTAACATAACTTTTTGCTCGAAAAGTTTACCTTTCAGCTATTTTTTAGTAAGTGTTTACAAGATTCTAAACATTTTTTTATGTCAAAAGTTTACATTTATTTTCATATAACTGTCTTCATTTTAAATTATAATCATGTTTTGATAACAACTCATTTCTCTGGATTGAAAGTAAAATAATGTTTTACACGTCAATCAAAACACTTGATTACAATACTTTAGGTGATTTTTTTATCGGCTATGCGTAAAAAATTGCATTTTTCTTACACCATGTGATTTAAATTTCTTCTGTTACAAAATTAAACAAAAACTTAGTTTAATCTTGCAAACGTTTTGATTAGATAATAAAATCTTTATCAATTTGATTTTAAGCTTAACCATTTTAAATACCTAACTTAACTTAATAATTTAATCGTCTCTGTTATTTTAACAAATTCAAATTTGATTAATAAAACATAGAATCACCTAAGTTATTGTAACTAAGAGTACAAGGAGTCTATTTCGAGATTGATCGTTTGTTTTTAGCTGTAACTGTAACTTTTGAATTAGCTGACAAAGAATGAAAAATTCAGAAAAATTATTCATCAATAACGGAGAACTAAAATGAGTTTTTTCATAAACAAATCGATTCACTTTTCCAAAAATTATAACAATTTGCGCAAAATGCCTTTTTCTACTTTAAGCATAAAGTTTTATGAATTTCAAAATGTTAGAATGGTTATAACTGCTTTTTAGACATAAAATGTAATCGATAAAGCTCATAAATGATTATGAAAAAAAATTCGATGAAAAAACTTGAAAAAATCGGCTTGTCCGGGATTAACAGCGCAACACTGTCAGTCGCGGATTATTTGAAAAAACCTGTCCGAATTCAGTCAAACATCGTTCAGTCGCAAAAGAGATCACTGAGTAAAAGGTTATCGTAATTAAAAGTGAGTCGGGAACCGATGCGAAATTCGACACGAAAAGCTTGCTTCATTTTTGCATACGGGCAATTTGCATTCAAGTTCGTGGTTGAAATTGAATTTTATGCCATCTAGTTTAATTCTTGAAAATTTCTTATTAAGCAAGGCAAAGATTATTCACAAATTTTAGCTCGAAAGTAAATGCGAATTCATTAAAATAACTAATTATTAATATTTACATTAGATTTTTTTACTCGTGTCTAATTCGTTTAACTGGTTAATGACACACAATCGATTATGTGATAATTTAGAGAATCTGTGAAGCACCAAATCTGGATAACGTGTGTTTTCACTTACATAGTTAATACTTTTAGAGCTTACAGTTTGACGCAAAGTTAATGGTTTTAGTTATAAAAAATTTCCCTAATTTTATTCAACTCATGGCAAATTCTTTATGATTCACTTTTTTCATTTGCAAGATTTGTAAAACTAAAAGCAAAAAATCTCACAAAAGTTTTACCGACATGGTCGATTTTTTATTAAAAACATTTAATCATAAATTGAAAAACAAATAAAATAAAAATGAATAAAATGAATAAATAGGAATTCTTTTAATGATTATAAAAGTCAAATTCAAAATCTTAAAATTTTTTTTTAAATAAATAACAATTCAGTAAAATTTTCGATCAGAATGTTTGTTAAGTCAAAGTTGATCTAATATTTCAGTATTCTCATGAGATGAAATGTTGGATCAAAATTCTCTTAATTGCATAAATCCTTCATATTATATTTTGAGTCGAAATTAATGGTAAAAAGCGATTGAATGGTGAACAGTGAATTAAATTATACACAAATTCTAAGGTTATTCAAAACAAAATAAAATATTAATTTTTATTTCTTGCCAAAGAGCGAAATAAGTGAAAATTTCATGTGATAAATTTGTACACACAAACTTTTATAAAGTGAGTTGGGCAATAAAAGTAATTTTACTTAATGAAATTTAAAGCACCTCAATGAAATGCGCGTCGTAACCGATAGGTGGCTCTTTGAAAAACGGCTGAATTACGATCAAAATTTTTCATTTTTCATTAAATTAATTCATCGCCATCAAAGCAAACAAACAATGTTTTATCAATTCAACTCAATATTAAGCTATATGATGTAATATTTATCCCTTGAGTGCTTGATAAAACAAATGAAAAGTTTTATTTGATTATAATTAGAGTATTTTTCTCATATCCACCTAGTGGTAATGACGCGCACTTCATTGACATGCTTTACTTTAGACGACTTTTTTAAAAATTGGCATCTTCTTCAATACAGAGGTTCGCTAAAATCTGCATTGAGCACAGTGTTTTTATCGTATTGGCGATAGCCGAATTGGTCATCCTTTATTGTAGTTGCAAAGTGCAAAGTAGGAAGAACTTTTAGTGCCGTAACTATTGCTGATACGGTGTTATGGCAAGCAGTACGCCATACACAATATTGAAATAAAACAGTTTTAAATGAGGAAAAATCATTCAATGCAAAAAAAATTTCAAAAGGCCGATCTCAAAAATAGGCTCTAATTGCTTTCAAAGAAAAAAATTCAAAATATTGATTTTTGCACTATTCTTTCACATTAAAGAAGAATCAAAATCCGATTTCAAATCGGTTGAATCAATTCAAAGATTTCCAAAAAATCAAAGTTAGAATAATGTTGAATTGTTTAATTTTGCTTCCGACATTTTTAAAAATTATTTATTTAAAAATTCTTTCTAACTTCTTTTTGTTCTAAATAACACAAAAATAAATTAATTAACTTGTAATGAAATCGTCACATGAAAAAATTGAAAAACTATTCTTCACTCACTTAAACATACATTTTGCTTCTCACCTTCATTCGAATATACTGAAACGTGTTTGTTTAAACAAAATTGAGAACTGTGATTGATTTTACTTTTGAATGCTTTTGATTTTGTCGCCAACTCTGGTCAATACTGGCGCTTTTCAGAGTGATAAGATATTAAACGATCGATTTGGGACAAACGTTCTTTCCGAAGCCTTATGACCGCGTGAGAAGACGAGTTCTGATAGAAAAATTGAGATATACAATATATCAACTTATTTTAGACAAAGATATGTGAAAATAAGCGAAATCAGTTATCTCTAAAAATGGTCGAACAAGTAGTTTAAAACTTTAATAAATTTTCATCACTAGTTTAGCTAAAATATGCTTGCATTTTCTCAAATGAAATTTAAGCTAAATTTAACTCACAGTGACGTATTCAATGTTTATGTTAATCGAATAAAAATTTATCACTGTTTGCACGGTATATGCGCGAGATCTATTTATTTTATTTTACTCGAATGAGTTGCGGAAATGCTAGGAAAGCATGTAAAAAAAATTTGAATTTAAAAAAGAGAGTTTCATCTTATTCACATTATTTTCTATATTCCCAACTTAAGAACCATTTAATTTTTTGATTTTACACAGGTTTTTACTCACTAAAGTTTACATTCTTGAGAATTAGGCCTTAGCGTCACAAAAATTGAGATTCGAATGGTGAGCGACGGATTTTATGATTTTAATTGAGACTTTATTGTCGACAAATGACTCAATCTAAAATACTCGTGCAAGTGTCGATTAGAGATATGGTAACGTGAAGCAAGCGGTGCTCCAAGGGAGCGAATCAACGGCTAAAGTTGCGAAAATGCGATTGTTTGGCCAAATGTGCTCAACTGTGCATTGAGCATAGTGCTTTATGCAAAGTCTTGCTATCGAATTGGCGATAGCCGAATTGTTCATGCTTTGCTTCATTTGCAAAGGGCGAAATGCAAATATTTACGCAAATAACTCTTCTTACGGTGACTATTGCTGCTAAGAATGGTATTATGGCTAAAGTGCACGTCACAAAATTAAACATGATTTGCATGTATCAATTAGAATTAATATAAATTAACCGCTTTTCACTAAGATATATACGCATTATTAATATAAAACATTTGCATTTATTATTCTAATCTTGTAATCTTTACAACCAAAAAATACAGTTTCCGCATCAATTTTTGGAAATTAAGATTAAGTGCTATATATCGACGCTCAAAGACCATATTCAAAGAAAAAACAATTCAACTTCGAATGACATGTTGAACACTGTTAATACGAGATAAAATATTATCGCGTTAAGCGACAAAAAATTGATGTAGATTTTGCGGATTTTGATGTCTCTATTTCCGAAACTGTATTTGAAAATTGATTGATGATGAATGTAATCTGATAAATTCCAGAGCAGAAGAAACTTAAAAAGCCATGTAAAACCTCATTTGTGATGCTCAACGCTAAGCATTAGCTCCTTTTTGAACACTGCGATGTAAAACTGAACTGCGCTTGTTTCAGTTGAAAGGAGTGTAATTAAATTTTATCCTTCTGTGTATTTGTTGTGAATCAAAATGATTAAACATCGCTTTAAAGCTGAATTTTTATGAAACAGAGAAAAGAAAGCAAACAAAGAGAATCGTGCTACGCAACTACTCGAGGATAAAAATGATTTTCAATCTCTGAGAAGCGAAGTTTATTTGATGTGAAAAAATGAACGTTTAACGTTGCGCTTTTCACGGTAAGAGAATGAAATGAATGAAAAGGTCACTTTTGCAATATTAATCTGTCTGCAATAAAGTCGCGCTTGCGAAAAAGAAAACTTGCGTCTTCAATTCAATATTTATGCTTGCATCCAAAAAAAGTGAGATGATGCAAAGCCAAAGCGAACGCAATCGACGACGACGCGATCAAAGCGCAACGTAATTACTTTATGACAGTAGCCTTGTGCTGTACACTTCCTAATAAACCGAGAGTATGAAATGTTGGTTGCATTCTGTATGTACGCGCCTGCAATGAACGTAAAGCCAGACATTTGTTGATCTCTGAGGCAATGCACAGACAGAAAAGAGCGTACTTTACGAGCTTAACAATGTTTTCTCTGTGAGTGTTTAAGACATCGAGACAAGCGTATTTCGCTCTAACACAAAACTCTTTTCACCGCTCCAAGGGTTACTGACTCCAAATTAGCTTTTTATTTGATTTGCCCCTCTTAGAATAATGCTTGTGTACAATTCAGTCTACCTTACTCTTTATTTAATATTGATTGTGCTGCACTTAACCACTTCACAGTAATAATCAGATAGTTGTACACGCAAATGTGATTATAGAAAATATTAGACTCAGTTTGTGTCGGTTTTTAAGCCGATGCTTCTAAACGTTTTCGTGCGTAGATTAATTAAATTTCGCGAAAAAGTTGACACATTCGTTTTAGAGAGTAAAGAGTTGAAGTGAGCGTTTTTCGATTTTTTTTTTTGCGAATTTTTCGTTTAGCAAACAAGAGTTGCTTGTAGTGCAGACAGAGCAACATCTGCTAAACAATAACAAAATTTAAATTTAAATTTATTCAAAAAAGTGAATCCACTAAGTTCTAAACAAAAGGTAGAAGTGGTCGTTTGCTTCCACATTATTTATCAACATGCAGACAGATGAGAAAATGAATGGCAAAAAAATGGACGTCGAACAGACAATTTTTGGGATGCTTTCGACACGCTCGCATCGCTGTGTCTCCGAAAAGTTTGAGCATCATTAATCACATAGCCGCTGCTGCAGACGGAAATCCCTTCGCTGCTGTAGAATTTATCTCCATCCTTAACGTAAAAAACAATTGTTGAACACACTTTTGCGTTCGTTCATTTAAATAATTCCGTCGCTTTTGTGCAACTCGAGGTTTGCTCGCATCAATAAGAAACAATTTACTCCACGAAAGATTCGGTTTGCCCTTTCTCTCTTTTCAACAAATACCCACTGCGATCATTAAGCGAAAAGTGGTGAGCATACAACTAAATTTACACATACACATATACAAACTATTAGATTACAGTGAGATTTATTACAGCAAACTTATGAGGGATGAATAACCGCTCAGACAATCGATCGAAGCTCGCGTACAGTCTGCTCGTCTGCGCTCGTCGAACGCAATCTTTTCACTCGAGCGAAGCTGAGATTTAAAAAAGTGTCGAATTAATTACTCAAACAGTTTATTAACAATTCATATCTAAAAATGAATTCGTCAACTGTAAAGTAATGAATTCATATTTGTGAAATATTTTCAGTGGAATGCTGCGAGCATTTTATTATTGAACATTGCGCAATGCGACGGTTTGGTTTCGAGCGTTGAACCGAAACCCATTTTCCGCTTCTTTACCCATTTTTCCGCATTTTATTACTCTTTTCTCGATTTTAAATTCTCACTGAAATTGCTTTTGTTTGCAAATTACAATTAATCATTTAAGCAGCGATGGCAGCAAAATTTGCATCGTTTTCGTCGAAATTCTCATTCGAGAACCGATAATGAAATAAACACAGTGAAGCCAGTGAAAGCGGTGATTGTCGATTAGATTTTGAAAGCGATCAATCACCGAAGTATAGCTCTTATGCAATCTTTTAATTTTTTTCATTCTAACGCTTCTTGTAGAGGATAAACGCAACGAGAAAGTAAATCGATGGCGAAAACGCGTGCAAAGTTCAATGTTTTGGCAACTGAATTTCAGAGAAGAGTACAAATGGAAAAAAGAGTGGGTAAGATGGTAAGGTGCTTAGCTCGATTTTGAAGCTAGCAGTTCGCTTTGCTTTGTACACAGTTTGCGATAAGCGAAGACAAAATCTCAGAATAGTCTTCGCTAGTTTTTGCAGCGAAATTCTAAGAAATGAAAGGCGCAGTTTTCTAAAACTAACGTTGACGAGTTCATCAAACGACGGCGACGAGACGCGCGTTACTCACAGACAAAGGTTCGCAAAGATAAAGCACAGATATAAGAGCAAAGAAAATACAGCACAGGTGTCAATTAATGTCGAAGGCGAGAACAGTGAACAGCGAGACTGAAAATCGCAGTGTGCAAAATCAATAAAAGCACACAGACTCATAAAGTTTTTCATTCAGCGTTCGTATTTGTGACAAATTGTCTGCGAGAGCATTGCAGACAAGCTTTTGCTTCGTTCTTTTTCCGCACTTTCGATTTTCACTTTTTCTCGCTTATTTTTTCAGCATCGCTTCGAAATGCATGTTTGCAGCAATAATCGTTTGTGTCTGTGTCTAACCGTTTCAATATTCATGACTTCATGCCTCGCTTGGAAAGTAGAACAATGTTTTTATGTTTTCAACGATTGTTTGCAGTCTAAAACTGCAGCGTTTCATGCATCGCACTCGGCGTACATATGCACACAGAATACATTCACTCTTTTCGGTGACGAAGAAAAAAGAAGCAAAGTGCGAAAAGAGGATAGAATAGAAATGCGATTTTTAACGGTAGTCTAGTGTAATGCCCCGCTTTATGTCTCAATGCAATCGCCTCTGTTAATATTCGCACGCTTGAATCCTCGAGCAAAGAGGCAATTTCAAACGCTCGAATGAGTGCGTTGCGAACAGAGTCTGCAAAAGAAGCAGAAGATGCAGCAGCGGCGGCTGAAGAAGAAGGCAGTGAGCGTTCACTCAAATAGCATTTCGCTTTTCTTCTCACTTTCACCAAAGGCGAAACGAAACACAGACGCACGCAGACAGCGATGCTGCATGTGTTAATTGCATGACTCGCGGTTGTTCACTTCTACCATTTCGCAATCTCTATGTAATTTTTTGCAGCGCCTAGGTAAGAAAAAGCGATGACTTCTTATTTTTCCTTCTCACTTTTGAAAGCAGTGAATGCGATTATTTTCAGCGAAATGCTCACAAATTTAAATTTGCAATGCAAATTTTTTTTTTCATCGAACTTTTTCAATACGAATAGATGAACGCGTTGCAAAAAAAGAGAAGATAAAACGAGCGTTTAAAACACTTCTTAAACAGCGTTATTTATATGCGAATTCATACTTAAATATCAATGAATAAGAAAAGTAAAATTGAATTTGGAATTTTCTCGACTTCACCTTCTCTCTTCGTTTTGTTTAGAAATGAAAATGATTCGTGAAAATCACGCTGAAAAATTTTTCACTCAGCACTGACATTCATTTTATTTCACTGCACACTAAAAACAATTCAGTTTCAAAAAAGCGACTGGCAATGCTTACCTCGTTCTGACAGCGATGAAAATTGATTGATTGTAAATCCAAGCTTTGAACAGCGAATACTTATCATTGAAAGGTTTTTTGTAAAGTAGTAACAGCAGCATTCGATCATTGGATTTATCCATTGTTATCGTCGTTGTTTAGTAAACTACATTTGGTTAAGTTCTGAAAAAAGTTGTTCGCAAATAAGACAACACAGCACAGACAGCAATAACAGTTTCGTATCGATTACCATTTGTAAAAGTTTGTAAATTGCATGTAATTTGTTAAAAAAACAAAGTGTAGCGACAAAGGCAGACGCCAAAGGAATATAGCGGTCATTGGTCTAGACTTGAATTGTGATCTTGACTTTTTATTAAGAATAGCGTCTATCAACACTTTTCGTGAGCGAAAAGAAGTGAAAAAGTTATTAAATTTTTTTTCTTCCAATATATTAAGAACAAGTTTAATTAAGCAAACTCCACACGTTCACATTCACAACAGTGCGCCGAATTCACAACAATTTTTTTTGTCAATTCACTTTTGTTGCGAACGGCGAAATGAGAGAGAAGAAAAAAGTTTATTCGCATTACGTGGACTCATCGATATCACCACGAATACCAAGTGCACTGCGGAGGAAACTCTTGTCGCGATGCTATGCGTTTGTGTAATGAAATGTGTGCGTGTAAAGAACAACGCAACAAGCCTTTCTTTGAGCGTCGATGGAGCAATCTGCTGATCGCTACTTACATTTCTCACTTATTCACTGAGAAAGAGTTAAAGTGAGCGAATTTATTCAAACAAGAACTAAAAGGCATAAAAAGTTTTCAGTCAAAATATTCAATGTTTAAAAATTCACTAGAAAAGAGAAAATTAGAGATGATGAAAATAGATTATGGCGATTATGATGAAAATAAACAGCGAAAATAATCATGACAAGAGATTGGCTAGACTTTGTAAAAACACAAAATTATTTATAAGCAACATTAAAATATACAGCTTTGGGTGCTAAACCTCTTTGTCACGCAAAACCTGATTTTTTATTTTCTTGATAAGATACTCGATAAATTTATCCTAAGTTCTCGATACTAAACGAAACATGATATATGATTTAAGATACAGATTTTCTGATTCAATACAAATTCACTGAAAATTCATTAATACCCACGTTTGCATGAGAAATAATGTCTCATCAACTTGGCATTCGGAGAGTTCCAACTTGGTTGTTAATTTTTGAATTCTTCCTAAAAGTTCTTTATCATGCGTTGAAAATGATTGGTTTAAATCTTCAATTTGTTGTTGAACATCTTCACCACTGTTCTGTTGTTGAAGGTTTGCAATGACAGCGTCAATGAATACTTTCCTTTCAAGCAATAGCTTATGCTGTTGAGTTTCGTACGTTCGTCTTACAATAGCGTTATGCACTGCACAAAAACATTTCTGAATTAAAGTTCGACACAGGTCAGGAATATCAACAGTAAACACAAAACATGTTCGAGATGGAGCGTAATCAGGTTGTTTTGGAAATTGCATCGTTTTCAAGAAACCTTCTTTGAAAAGCAAATATAAAAGCTCTTTGCAATCTTTGGATGGAATCATAGCTGTGTCCTCAATTTGTTTTTGTTGTAAATACTTCTTCGTCAAGACCAAACGAAATATTCGACAAGTCTTGGAACCAAATTGACTTTCAACTATTGATGTTATTGTAAAATGCAATAACTTGTCAATAGTTTTAAAAATATTTATGGCATACATTCCCCCACCAGCGGATTCCTCAACTTTAGAAATAAATCGATAGTTAACGTCGTCATTGAACATTCTAAGATATAAATCCACTTCGCTCGAGGAAGAGCATATGCTTTCTTTCAACGCTTGGTTACAGATATCTTGTTTCGATACTGAAGGTGTGACTTTAGCAAGGGGAAGCATCTTCGTTTCCGTTAATCGAAAAATTATTCTCGCTATTTCAACTGCTTTTTCATCATCATAGTGGGTTTTAATCGCATCAAGAACCAATAAATCGCGCATATATTGATGAAAGCGAGCAAAATTAACTGCCCAATAAATTCCGTCGTCTGGTTGAGAAGTGTCTAATTTAATGCGTTTGGAAGAAACTGTGTCTGAATCATCTTTTTCAATTTCGATTAAATTTAATTTCACTTTCGGTATTTCAAATTGCTTTGTTTCTGCCTCATCGTCAAGCTCTTTTAATTGATTTTCGACACTTTTTTCAGAAAAATCAGCAGTCCTGCGAATGAATCTTGTTTCGGCCATTTTAACAAAAGTATCAAAGATCGATTTTGGAACTTTCCTGATTTCATCTTCGGTTAAAGCTGGCTTTAAACGATTAACAACACGTTGTATAACAGAGGACATAGTAAGCTGCCCTTCTTTGAGTAGCTCTTCGATGATATGCTCGCCGTAGTCGTTGTATCTGCAAAAAATTTAGCAAAATGTATAAATGGAAAATGACCGATTGTGTAAAAACTCACAGCAATTTGGCGACATAAATATATTTCGGATATCGAATGATAAATAAGATTCGTTCAATGTTAACGCTGTACTCAAAGAAACCGATCGAATTGACGAAAACGTCGACAAATTGATGATAAATCAACACTTTCAACGCTTTTTTCACTTCGAGAATAGGCTGTTTGACAGAAGCGAGGATCAATTTGAACGGAAGCGAGCCTTCTTTCATCAAATGCGAAGCCACCGTTTCGACGACTGCACCGAAATGCTCGTTTAACAGCTTCGCGCAGAGTTCGATTTCGTTTTTCGACATTTTTCAAAACTTTTCGCTTTTCAAACTTTTCGTCGGAAGCAACGCTTTGCTTGAGGACCGTTTTCTAATCTCGCCTTTTAAACTATTTCGCTCACTTCTTTCGAAGCGATTTTAAATTTTTTAAATAAAATCTCAAAATTTTTACTATTTTTTAATCAAAAAGGTTTGATAATAAAGAATTGCTATTTATACATTTGCTTATCGATTTTATTGTCATCGATTAAATAAATGCAAATTAAATAAATCTTTAACTAAATTTTAGAAGCACATTATTTTTAAAATTTTTATCTTTCTTAAACTCCTTTATAACTAAAAATCAGGAGTTTCTCAATCAAATATGATGCAGTTTTTACTGCTCTCAACAAGTACTAAAGTTGTTCTTATGCTTATCAACAGTAATAAATGTTATAGCTGTAACTTGGAATTATTATCATTAATAACAGATGCCGCTATTTTCACTTTGACTATTTGAAAAGCTTTAGATCAACATTCAAATTTATAAAGTTTAATAGAAAATGAATTTCAGAGAAGTTTAAACTAACAATTAAACAAAATAAAAATTATGATTAAGCCTTCTCTTTTTAGCGTAATTGTTTAAAAAGCTTTTGAATTCTATTTGTCATCTCATCTAATCATGTTTTGGCTGATAGCTTTTGAAGTTGGTAAGATAAGGAATGAGCTCAGTGAAACAAGGCGTCTATTTTCAAGACAAGTGGTCTTTAGAGCTCTAAGGTCGTTGTCACAAAGTTCTCAAATAGCTTGCATTGAAGAAAAATTTTAACATACTTACTATTCCAAAGAAATCTTAAAAACGAGTTTAAATGATAATTTTTCGGTTTAAAGAAACTTTATTTCTTATTTCCGAGAAGGATATTCTGCAAACTTTTAAAGAAGCTTATTTGCTACAAGAAATTCTCAGAGAGTCTTAGATTTTAAGAATAAGCTCAATTTATGACAAAATCGAGTTTAGATACTTTTGTTAATTCTAGAATAATTTTGATAGTGAAAATATTATTTCATAACCATCTATATCAATGTTGATTGCCAACTTGTACTGTTGAACGAAAAATGAATCTTTTCAATGATGATATCTATTGATTTTCATTTCGCCTGTAATTATTTTTCATATGTCT
>NCKU01000243.1:0-50979 GCA_003675995.1 Dinothrombium tinctorium
GAGGCTATTCGCTTCACTTTCCCCTGCTTTCTTGTTTGCGTCCAAACGAAAGCTCCAATTTTCGTTTGCCTCTATTTTTACTCTGAAAGTGGACATCTCATCGAATTGTGTGAGCGTAAAACGATTCGCATTAAAATGCGCCGCAATGGCCGTTTGAGCTGCTTTCGATTACTGACGCAATGTTTAAACGGTCTCTCGAATTCCTCTCTACTTCGGGTCAACGCCCGATTTGTTCATTCGTTCGTCGAGAGATGGCGAAAGTAAGATTGAAAAAAGTTTTGTTGAAAAGTTTTCCTTCAAAATGCGATCGAAAGCGGAGTTTGTTTTCGAGTTTTTCGAGTTTCTGTCATTTTTTGTTTTGTTTTTAAATGAATAGACAGCAGCGAACAGATTAACAAACGTAATGCGTTTATATTTTTAAATTCATGATGTGAAATGAAAATTTTGCAGTAAGCAGCTTAACTTAAAAAAAAACTTGCGCTTACTTCGCTCTCGCTTTTGCATTCTTAATTGCTTCGCTTATTCAACTGCAAAATTTGTTTCGCTATCGATTTGGCACAAAAAAACGACACCATAGCCAATTGAAAACTATGTTCGTCACGCAACTCACACGAACGACTTTAAACATGATCATGAATTTTTTAAAGCCACAATCAAATTTTAGCTTCGTGTGTTTGACAAATGATCGCTGATTTTATTCGAACTTTTAAAACTTTTTGTAATTAGTTCTTGTATAGTGCGACGCGCAATGGAAAGATTAAATCATCCGAATGCTGAGTTTAAAGCTCTAAAAGAGAACATTAAGATTATAGCCTCAACAAACAGCGAATGTGAAAGTGATGCAAACAAGCAGTTTGCGAGATTTGTATTCGAAAGCGTGGACATCATCGTGATTTGAAAAAAATGTGGGAAAATAAGAACAGTGGGAGAAGAATGGCAGAAGGAATGGCATGCATGTGTTGTGAGCAAAAGGAAAGATGCATTTATTAATTAAGCAAAAGTGAAAAAAGACAGAAATGTTCGATAGACACGTTTATTAATGGAATAGCTTACAAAAAGTGACCCGGATTGCGCTAAAAATGAAATTGGGAAAGTGGCACTTGGTTACATTCAATATTACAGTAAATTTTTAAGGTGCTTCCCTATGTGAACTTAGGTAAACAAATTATGAATATTGCACCAACGACAGCGATATGTTCCAGTGTCACTTGACGGACAATCCTTGAAATCCGTGAGCAAACAGCTGCGATTCTTCGTACAACTTCCTTCCAATGTCACCGAAAGAGAATAATGTCGATTTCGCCTGCTCCCGCACTGCGCTAGATGTGTCGGCATAAGAAATATAAACCAATTCATCCATTACTTCGGTCGCGTTCAGTAACATAAGTGCTAAGCATGAGGCTTGACGAAGCGAAGCGTAATCAACCTCCAATCCTTCCAAAAATTGAACAATGAGCTAAAAAATAATTTTATTGCAATTATTAATCTCATTTTTCAATTGCTTTGTCTGATCAACTGTATTGCGAAGCAATAGCATCTCATAACCCAAGATTTTATGAATGTGGCGTTAGTTAATGAATGAGCATTGTTTTTTGAAGTAAAATTGAAAATTCACTTTTAAAGTCGCGAAAAAGCTTTTAATAATAGTCGAATATACAGTAAACGCAAAACAATTCCCCACTCCAAATGCGCATATGCATGGCTAGAGTGGGGAATTGTTTTGCCGTTTAGTGTAAAATTGTGAGAAAATTATTGACTGCTCGCCAAAAGAGGCACCGATGAATCAGATTTTGATATGTGCGATCAAAATAAAGTTGAAATTTTGAAAGCGAAATTTGATTCATGAACCTCTCTACGCGATAAGATTGTCTCAATTGTTCTTCATTTCTCTCATTTTAATCAAGAGAAGAGAATAAATGAATGATAGAAGTGGACAATTTCTAAGCTTTCTTTAAATTGAAAGTGTCTTCTCACAAAAACAACAGATGGAGATGGGTGGTCTGTTAGGAGAGTCGCGTTAAATTGTTTTCATACGAGACAGCGAGCACGTAGATTCAAGTAAATGACAAAATGGCATAACAAAGCTTGAAATGGTGTGAATGAGCAACGAGAAAAAGGTTACTTACTCCTGATCTCATCGACCTGTTTCTGTTGCTTTCCAGAAAAAATGTCTCAGCGATGCGAGCAATGAGTGGATCTCGATCGAGCAGAAGCAATGCAATGTTAAACAGCGGCTCTTTCGGTGGTAACGTCTTCTTGAACTTATTCAATGCTTGTTTTACTTCAATAGCGTCTCCCGATTGAAGAGAGTCAAGAAGGGAAACTTCGTCAGCAAAACTCTTGAACAGATGTTCAAGACTCGAATTTTCTTGAGAGAAGAAAATGCCGACTTGAAAAATTGTAACCACACAATCGCTTTCAAACTTGGAAGCATCGATTAATCGACTGGTTATTAATTTGGCAACTTTGGTGAAAATTGAAGCGGGTGAATTGTTATTTGAAGTTGTCATCGGAGTCAAAAATGCTTTCATATAAGTTTCCAGAGATTGAGAAAATTGACCACTGGTTACGTAAATCAATGTGGAGCCAATTTCATCGCTACTTTGCGAATGTTGATAGCACACAGTATCCCACAATTTACGGATCCGTTGATCAACTTTTAAGTAACTTAACTCTTTTTCTTGCTTTCGGTGATATTCTTCTTCACTCATAGAAATGAGGTTTTGATCATTTGTTTCCTGTCTTTTTTGTAGGTATTCGTACAGGTTAAAACAAAGTTTTTCTAAAATTTTTATCGCAGTTGCTTGTACTTGAAGCTTGTCCAGAGATATAAGTTCCCTCCTCCGCAACGGTCCAAACGAACCAAGATTTTCAAGTAATCTCTGACAATAGGTAAGATGAGCCATTAAGGCAACGTCAAGCTGCTCAGAACCCGTCGACAGCGGTTGAGGACTACTTATGGGACTTGGTGTTGAATTATTCGATGACAGGTTACCACTTGAAAATTGCGACCTCTCATTGAGACCTCGTGGGTTAATAGAAGCAAACCGTGAATTGTTCATTGTGTCAGGTGTTCTTCTATTGTTTTGAATGTATTTTTCATGTTCTGGCGACGAATCGGGATCGCTGTCAGTGATCGCATTATTGAGAAAATCAAAGCATTCAAGAGCACTTTCGACGGACATTGAAATTTCAGAGGTACCGGAGTTTCGTCTTACTCTAGTTTTCTGGTTGTGACCTTTCTTTTCATTACACAATCCTCTAATTTTGTTCACTTGTTTCAAAACTCTGTAGAGTTCCAAAATTTGCTGTTGCAAAATGTGAAGTTCAGAATATTGTCCCTGAATGTCTTCCAGAGATGTCATTAAGTTGATAAGCGTATCACTAATATTGAAATACAAGTTAGCAGCCGATTCCGCACTTATCATTCCATTTTTTCCCTCGTTGCGTCGTAATTCATAAAAAGTTGGTGAACTGTTGTACTCGTCATTATGGCGACTCGAAGGTCTCCTCTCTTCACAATCGTCGTTCGCTTGACTAGTTGGGTTTTGGTGAACTGTGACTTCGACAACAACCTCTTTGCTTTTGGGTTCCCTATTTGATGATTCAGCGTTCCAACTCCGTTCGCCGCCATGTTTCGGACAAATGTTTGTTATAGAAGCGGAAAGAGGCCTATTTTTCTGCAAAGTCGGAGCGATTTCAGTTTCAGGACTCGTTAGCGCCGAGTTAGGAACTGAAGATTCGCAATAAGATGAAGATGAACCCGAACCAAAGCCAGAAGTTCCTGTAAGATGTAATGATGAACCAGTTGAACCAGATGAGGTTGAAGTAGAAGTTGGAGTGGCAGCGTTGGACCCTTCCTTTCTATTAGACTCCGAGAGTCTGTTGTGGTAATAATCATCATCTAATTCTGACATTCTTTGCTGTGGCAGCGTTCCGATAAATCTACGCTTACTCACTCCTGGTGAAGCAGTCAGTATTGTGGGCAAAGTGCGACTTGAGCCAATGCCCAGAAGAGATGAAGAAGAAGTGGAATGATATTGTTTATGGCTTATCAAATCGTTTGGAGAACAATGCAAAGGATTCCAAGTAACAACAAGGTTGAGTTTTAGAGTCCCGATCGCGTTGAGATTAATAGTCATAAGCTGCGGGTGTGCACTGAAAAGGTCTTTAGTTTCGCAAAACTTATTTCCCAACGCAACGTTTTTGCCCAAGCCCCGAACTTCAACTGCTTTAATCGACAATATGTCACCAAGCAGCGCTTTGAACAACACCTGTTGACTATCCCACGTTTGATTGCCATTTTTCAAAACCCTTCCCTTCGTCTTCCACTTTTGATTGTCACCATGTTTGATGGTCACTTCAAACACGTCGCCCGGACAGAGTCTTGCGAAACCTTGAATTCCTTTCATCTGAAGCAGTAATGTGCCCATAATTGACTCTAATTCAGATTCAATGGCACACAACGTATCGGTGCACTCTCTGAAGCCCGATCGAACCGAACTCAATGCGGAGTCACGATCTTTGCCTGAAGACAATACGTAAGCATATGCCATCGATCGGACACCTAGACAGAAAGCGAAACAGAAGCCATTAATTTCAGTTCAACATTTGTTCTTTACAAAATCCGTTTTTTGTGAATCCACTTATCATTTGCCGCATGTCTGCCCAAGTTTTTGTTTGCTTTCCGCTTTTTAATTTCACAAAATGTGGTCAGCGAAAAGAACAAAAGCGGGCGATTGTAAAACGGAATTGAGAAGCACGCTTACCATCCCTCATCTTTAAATGCAATTCATATTGATCTTTAAGTTCCTCGACTTTCGCCAATTGAAATTCGAGTCGTTTTAGATATCGTTCGGCTGCTTTGTATTGCTGCAAAACGTCAATAAAACTATCATTAAAATTTCGATTAAACACGAGGCTCGGTGATCAGTTTTCCGAGTCAAACGGAAGTCATTCGTTTCGCTCTCGGCTCAAAAATCTCAACCGTGCAGTAAAAAGTTTTTACTTTTTCAAAGAGCAGGCAAAGAAACAAAAATAAGTCGTGCAAATATTAGCGCATATTCTACTATCTCATTTTTTGCCGATCATTTGAGTCGAAAATTGTTTTCGGGCAATTTTTCGTCTCATAAACAACGCAACACATTCGTCAAGTATAACAAGTGTAGAGACCAATGCAAAAATAAAAAGTAAATGCGATCATTTTCTTCGCACAGAGCATATGGATGGTAACAACTTTATAAATCACAATAGATATTAATAATGCATAATTGACTTGTCTCACTCATGCAACTAAACGCTTATCTGTTTGTTGGTAGTACATTATTCGCTCTTTGTGACAAATTAAAAAGGATTCATTAAAAGCTCCAAAAACCAGAAAAATAGTAAACATGAGAAAATTCATGCTTGAAAAGCGATATGAAAGAAGTTCTTCGCTTGCTATCGTTCGGAGTTCATTAACAAGAAAAGTGTTAACTCTGACATTGCTTTCATATACATGAAAACCTTAAACTCAAACTCAATTTACCTTTTCCAACTCGTACAATTTTCCCTGAAATGATTAGAAAAGACATTACACAAAGGCAAAGTTTGGTCCGCGCGATTCCACGAAATTTGGATTGCAAAGAGTGAAGTGAAAAGTGGAAGCAAAGAGTAGAGAAGAAAAAGTAGTGAAGTATTGTCGATTAATTGTGCGCTTATTTAATAATGTGTTTGTGTGTGTGTTACGCATTGCACTGTTTGCTAACCTCTCCCTTTCTCACACTAAACTATATGAGCTCTGTGTACAGCACTGTAACTATGTGAGACGGATTTTAAACGACAGCAATAATTACCTGTGCGGAGCTAATAGACATTCCGTCTTCAATCGATGCCTTTAGCATACAAATGTCGCTCAACGTTAGACCAATGCATTCTCTGTAAAAATAAAAATTCGAGTTACGCTCATTGATTGCAGTAATTACGCTATGAAAATTGTTTGTTTGTTCGTTATCTCTTTAACTCGTTAAAACTGGCCTCAGTCCTACTTCTTTGATGGCTCGCTCAAAACTGCTCTGCTCTACGCGCCTTTCATGCGCTTCGCTCAGCGGAATTTAAATTTTCGTGAAGAATGTTGATGTTCTTCAACAGCGAAATTGATACTTGGGTACACACACTTAATATCACGCAAGGCTTAACACATAAATGGATTGTTTTTGAAAAGTTAAACTTTAAAAAGGAGAAATGATGCGAAGCCCATGAAATGGAGTAAAATGTGAATCGCGAACGAACGGCGGATAATTGAACGCCGCTTCCATTTAAAATAAATAAGTCGACAAAAATGCAATAATAAATTGAGGCGAAAAGCATCTTTCTTCGAATAACCGCGAATGCTTTCGAAATAAATATGTTTTTAATATTGGGGAGATTTAGACGACAGGAAGGAGGAAGCGAGGATTAATGTTGTGTGTTGTCGGATGCATATTTCTCAAATTTGAAAGTAGCACCGAACGTAAAGATAATGATGTGAATCCATCTGCAACTGAAATGATGTTTTGGACAACACGGAAGCAGCGTTCGATGCGAGCCAAATGTGATCGCGTCATTTTCATGCCGAAAATAAATTCATGAAATATCGATTACGAGTGCGACGCGCGAAAAAGTTCGGTCAAAAAGTTTGTTTAAATGCCAAGTTTAAGCGAGCAAATTCGGAGTGAGAAACGAGAGAAAGGCAGCAGCGATTCGATCGGCTAATTGATTATATTTCACTGAATTGAATTCGAAGCTTTCATTATGTGACTCGATGCAAAAAGAAAAAGTAGCTTTTAATAGCTTCCGAAGCCAGGAGCAATTAACAATAGAAACCGATCCATCTTTCTTCTGCCGAACACTCATTTCTCCACTCATCGATCCGAGACGTGATCAAAAGCGAGGCTGTAAAGAATCGCTGTCAAACTTAGAACACAATGTATTTAAGAGCGAGAAAGTAATTTCGTTGACAACGACCGAAATATTGTAAAAGTGATTCGCTCGACGCCAGTAATGATCAGCAGCAAAGTAAGCGAAAGAGCGTAATAACGAAAGCGAAGAGGCACGGTGAGCTGATCGTGCTTCTGAAACCTTACGCTGAGCACATTCTCAGCGAAAGTGAATTTCGCGTTTTAAACTCGATTGCTAACAGCGAAACAATGGCTTCGGCAAAGTGCACCACAACTTTATTCTGTGCAGCACATTAAAATCTGAGCGCAGTTTTACTCGCGTTATGTAATTGACTGATTTGATTTTGAAAGAAATGAAATGTGAAGTAGCGAAGAGCTGCACATCTCTCGCTTTTATTGTAATTCGTTTTGTTTTGCTTTCAAGTCACAGAAATGTAAGCTGCACTCGAATTGGTTTCACTTTTGACTGCGGACTTTGTTCCGCACTGAAATGCCGTTCAGAAATAACTTATAATCGCAATCACGCTGCGCCCAAACATCGAAATGAGAGTGCAACTCGTAATGAGTCCGAATGAATATGCAAACAAGTCGGTGTAATGGCCGTCCTGATAAGCTATCTGCTCCCCAAACGCTTTATGTATTCTTTGTGCAGTGTTTCGGTGTTTGCTAACCGCTGAGCAAAACAAGCGTATTGATAGCAGGCGAATGCTTTCAAAGTGTGCAAAGTGTGAGCGAAGAACGCAGCGAAAGCGATCACATACCGTAATCCTTTCTCGATGGCAGAGAAGATGAGAAGCGCTCTGTCGGGTCGCGGCGGTTTCGGAGCTTTTCCGCTCCAAGTGGAGGACAATCCATGAGCGGACCTTCTGCCGCCGAGATTGGAAGCGGAGGTCTCGTTGGGACCGAAACAGTACTTCGACAGCGAGACGGTGTCATCGGAAGCGAGTGACACGCGATCCATTGATGCGAATTGCTCGAAGTGTTGCACGACGTATTGGTCGACGGACGCAACAATGCATAAATATTTGTGTCCCTCACCGAACAGCGAACAAGTGCGTAGCAAAAGTATAGCGTTCGCATAAAGCTGGTCGACGGCGAACAGCAGAGACGCGATTAGCACTGAACGGCCGAACACTGCGCTCACTGTTCACATAATTGCAGGTTCACAGTTTGCAGGCGAGAAGCAGAGTAACGTTACACTTCCAACTGATCGCGAGCTGCTCGTTTCGAATGCTCTTTTCAGGCCTAAACTCGGCTCAGCGTTATATTCGCGTGACGCACACTCCACGCATGAGTTGTTCGCCGCTCACTCGTTTCGTGCGCGTCGCCGTTCGCGGCGTCGCGGTCGCCGCTCTCGCATTGGGCGCTCGCCTCCGAGCAGCGACCTCTCTTCGCGCGGCGCGCAACCAGCGCCGAGCGACGCACTCTCCGCTATCGATTCCGAAACGATTGCAAACAAAAACAAGTCGACGAAATTGAAACGCACGCTTCAGAAACGAGAAACTGACTTCGCGCTGACATTCGCGAATTCGACTTTCATTTTAATTTGATTTTCCATTTTTCAATTGCTTTCGTTATCAGCACTTTGCACTTTGCATTGTTTCACAACAGTAAACGTCGGATCGCTTCGGAATTAAAATTCTACGAAAATGTTTACACTCGACCTGCAAATCGCGTAAAGAACAAAAGCTGCGTGATTATCGCGAACACTGACTACTGCGAAACTCAAATTTATGCTTCTATAAGCGCACTTCTGTTTTTCAGCCACTTTGCGTCAAACAAAACAATTTTTGCGTCCACGCTTAAAAAACGATGTTTGCGAAACGATATTTCAACTCGCTTCTGTACAACACTTTCATCGCATTGTTTCAAAAGTTGAGAGAAAAATTGCGATCGCTTCCGAGCGTTTCTCATCCGCCGATGCATTGAATTGAAATTTACGAGCGTTTTAAAGCACACGAAACACAATTAAGTGCTTTTCGCCGCTCCTTTTTCGAACAGAGATAAATCGAAAATTAATGAAAAACATATTTGAATTACAAAACCAATTATTTGTTATTAAAATTTGTTGCAAGACACGGAAATGTTTTTTCAATACAAACAATGCGGATTCTGCTGCATTAGAAAAGCGATACTTTATGCTGCATTGAGCTCAACTTTCGACATTAACCTATTAAAATGAATTGAAAGCGCTCAAAAAATAAGTTCGATAAGAGATTAAAAATACTTTTACTCTATTTGTTGTGAAAGCGAAATGAAATTGTCAAATTTAGAATTTTAAAAATCGCTAATTTCGCTTTTAATACACACTTTTATTTAAAAACTCTATCAAAAGCTAATTTTCAGCGATATAAATTTTCGCCAAAAATCTTTAGGCGTGAAAATAGAGCAAGTGAAAAACGTAATAAACTCTATCAAATATTTCCATTCGCTATTGCTAAACACACTGCAAATGCAGAGCGGCGAACTATTCAGGCAACCGCCGGGAATACCGGTGACACTTTATTTGCGCTGATACACTGTATTGGCATTTTACACTAAATTGGCAAATTGGCATCTTCAAAAAATAGTTCGAGTGATTTTTAAATAATTCGATAGCTTTCAACTCGGCATAAACTGTAAAACAGATGAATCGTAAAACGTTAAAAGTTCGGATTCGGTTGTGGAAAAGAAAATAGAGAAAATCAATAAAATTGATTGTTTGCATGTTTAACTCATGTTTCGGATGAAAAATAGTTTTTAACAAGCGGCAAGATCGTTCCTCGCTTTTTTCCGCAAAATTGCTCCATTCAAAAATAACAATTAACTTCAATAGGCACGTTTCACCGCTATACGATGACACATACAAAGCTCTTACAGATTGTAATGAATACATTTGGCGAGCAGCGATCAATTCCATGTTTTTGACAGTTTGTATTCTCAAAAAATAAGTAAAAGATTACTTTAATGGCGAAAATAATCTTCGTATAAAAGACGTGCCTCTTCCTCACTCTCCGCTCTCTCTCTCTCTCTCTCTCTCTCTCTCTTCAATATCTTTGCGACAACTTTTCTTGCTTCTCATTATTACTGCTTATTTCGCTGCTTTTCAATTTCGCTCAATTTTCGCCAAGTGTTTTCTGCGAGAAGAGCGAAAGAGCCAAAAAAAAGCTGAAGAGATGATTATATGACAATTAAGCTGCACTCAGCTCGCTAAATCACTCAACTCACTACTATTGCATGCTTTAATTTTTGTTTACTCGACTTCAACTCACTCACAATTGTGCAACACAAAGCTTGTTTCAAGTGCAAAGCGAATTCGACAGTTTGGGTGCCACATTTGTTTAAGAAATTGCAACGATCACAAAGAATTAATTCAAAATAATGTTATTAATCAAATAGCGAAATAGTTAGCGTGTCAGGTGAATAACAAACTTTTACGAGTAACCTAAATGAGTTTTGTCGGCAGGCAAAAAAATCGAGCGAACCGCTTACTTCGAGGCGGATCACGATTTTAAACTTATTCCTCTCTATCTTACTTTCATTTTCTGAACGAAATTCAATCCAATCATTTGAAATTAGAGCCATAAATGAAAAGAAAGTGAAAGCGAGATAAATGCCCAAGAAGAGAGGTCGCTGAGATTGAAATTGTTTCCTCGAACACAATTTAGAAAAAAAAGTTAATTGAACGCAACACGTTTACTAAATTCCAATTTGTATTTCCCACTGAATAAGCATCAAGCCGATTTGTGTGGTCGTAAACGACGCTTATCTCTTCAGCGTTTAGCAATGTCCATATTTCATAATTCATAATCACAGGCGAAGTATGCCAAAGTCAAGGTTTGATGCTTTTTCCTGAGAACGCGTTAAGTGGTGCTCAAAAGAAAACACAAATAATTGAATGCGGATTGAAATTAATTGTAGCTTAATTTTGGTGCAGTTTTGTTTGTGTAACTTTCAAAAGCAGTAACAATTAAAGTGTTCCTTATTGCAAATGAAAAAAGTTAAAAGCAACTTGGATGGGAAATTGCAAACGCAGCACGATAGGGAAGTGAACATGAGTATTTTAGCGGTGGTCAGATTTATTCTCTCTCTAATTGGTGTCCAAATGTAGTAAAGATTTTTGTGCGTCTAAAGCAAATATGAGAACGAGAATAAAGCGAGTAACTAGATTCATTAATGGCTTCAGTATTTCACTTCAATTACAACGCTATAACTGCAACAATTATGAACACGAGAATTAAATTCGAGCGAAAAATAAATTCATTCATTCAATTGCTGCGTTTTTCTCGCATAATTGCTTGTAAACAGTAACTCATTTATCGTCGTTTAAGTAATTTATTTTCTACACGTCACACGACTTTCAAATTGCGATTTTCACATTTTAAAGCGCTTATTCGTGTAACATGCTACATGAATTCGGTTTAAATTTAGAGTTATAAAGCACATTTCTTCGCGTTCGATATCGTTTTGCATTACGGAATCGAATTTGAATTTGCGCTTTTTAAAATGCTTTTTAATTTCACTTTTCTCTTTGAATTAGCGAAAGCGTTTAAGAGCATAAAGTAATTTCACTTTCAATGCATACTTTTCTCGAAAATCGATTAAAAATGAATTGGTGAAGATGTAAATTCGTGAAAATGAAGAAATTGCTGTAAGCAAAGCTGTTTAAGCGTGAAAATAGAGCAGGTGCTGAATGTAATAAACTCGCTAAATGTGTCCGATCATTAAAACATTATTTGAAAGCGTAGGTAGAGAAAAAGTTTTCAAGTCGGTAGCCACTGCGAATAAAAGTGGCACTTTCACTAAGCGAGCGAATTTGTTATTTGCTGGTGCTTAACCCGAATGCAGAAGCAAGAAAGAAAACGAAAGTGAAGAAAAGCAGAGAACGAAGACGTCTCTCGGCATAATTCAGGCGAAAGCAAGAGAAAAAAGAGCGGAGCAGAAAAGTGTTACGCAAATAATGCGTTCGGCTCTTCGATTGGCAACGGTTAGTTAAAAAGCAGAAACTAACGTCAAAATGATCAATGCATATAGACATTTATGTGAACTGGAGAGCGTTCTCGCCGCTCAAACATGATCATTGCGTTTCTACTTTTGATGAGCTGTGCGCGTTTTCGAATTGATAAGTTTGCCGAGTTAAACTTCTCGCAGGCGAAGCGAGTTTAATATTCACTGTTTCGTGGTAGCTGAAAATTGCATTTTCATAATTTACTCGCGCTAAAGAAGCTCAGCAATCAGAATGTAAGCAGATCTGCATACTTTCGAAGAAGACTACACAGAGTTTAGTTAAAAAGATGAAGTTAATTAAACATCAAACTTATTAACGTTTCATTACGACCATCGTGTTTGAACGTAAGCCTAACTCATAATGGCAGTAAACTTTTCGTGGAATTTTGTTAGCAGCGTGATTATGAGATTTACTTATCAGACAGTAATTTCTTCGCCGTAGTGTACTACGAGTCACATTGTGTTTCATAACGCGCTACTCTGTCGTAATATGAAATGTTTAATTTCGTTGAGTTTTGAAAAGTTCGCGAAACATGAAAGCGCACGTACGGAGAAAGTGTAGATATACGCACATAAAATAAATCGTAATTACACAAGTTTTAAGTGCTAAACGGAGTTAAGCGGATATTTACTAAGAAATGCGTCGATTGCGTGGCGTCAGTCGAAGATCATTAAGCAGTATAGGTTTTGCATTTAAGAATCAAGCGTTCGTTGTGCAAAACGCTGCTCGCTACCTTGGAATTGCTGCTAACTTTGTTGCAGTGTTGCTTTGTAAATAGACACAAGAGGAGAAGAAAATGTGTAGACGAGCGGCGAGCTCTCCGATGCAATTGTGCGCTTACCGATACCAATCACCCTGCTTTTCGCGCTCAAGAAATATCTGAAGCGTTAAAATTTTGTGAATTTAAATGTATGGAAAATATGTGAAAAGGGAGCAATTTGCAAAGCTAAATGTTTATGGCTTCATTTGTAAATTACCTTTTCGCAGTTCTTTTCTCTCTCACTCTCCATTTGTGTTTTGCGGCGGTAAATTCTATATTTGCGAACAACGAGAAATTCAATTTTACTCTAATCTCGCTTTCCGTTTGATTTCTGATCGCTTCAGCCATAAATGGAAGCAATAAAGCAAAGAACGGTCAATATTTAATTGATTTCGAAAAGAGGAGGAAAATTTTTAAAGAGAAAAAGCAATTTCCAAACTTTTGCTTCTTCTTTTAGATCATAAAAACTGCAATTGAGTTCGATAATTTACCACAAGAAATAAGCGAGAGTACGGCAAACATTGATAGCTGTGTAATATTGTCATTTACTTTCGTAACATTTGCAATAAATGTGAATAGTACGAAATAAATTTCACCTGATAATGTCGCGCTCACAAAGTTTATATGATTTGCAATTCGAATCGTTGAGCGCATAAATAAGCGCGTTCGCGATATTTGGCCAACTTTTCAAAAAGTAATTTCACGCGTCTGGTGAAAATTACGAGCGAAACGACACAATCTTTCATAATTTATTTTTGTATCCTTGCAAATAATTTGCTTTTTCGCATTCGCTTTTTAGAAGAGCAAAACTTTCATCAAGAACTTATATCCGAATGAAAAGTGTGAGTAGCAACATTTGTGCTTCATTACAATGCATAATTTAAAGCGAGAAATTGCTTTTTAACCATGATTACTTTCTGATTTATTTATGTTATTCTGAATTGGCATAAGTAGAGGAATGCAGCGAGCGAGGAGCACGAGAAGAGGCGAGAGCGAAGATGGAAACGGAAAAAGAAATTATTAAACAAAAAATTGTGATCGATAGAAGTAAAGTTGACGACGAAGCCACAAAAACGCATTTCATATCTCGCTGCGAGACAAATATTAACTTTCCTTTGTTTGCTTTCTCGCCGAAAAGAGTGCAGAAATGGGAAAGCTGACGCAGTTTCGCAAACCGAAATATATATTATAAAGTGAATATGCAAATTAGCTTCTTTCTTCTTTTCACTGCTTCAGAGCAGAGCGCGAGAAACCACTTTCTTCATTTCGCCTAAATTTCAATCACAAAGAGTGTATTAAAAAAGTTAATCCAACGCTTTGCTGACGTCTCATTTGTCTCAATTTACATTCGATTGAATCGCATTCGTTTGACAAGTGGCAAACTGAGAGCAAAACCGAAATTAAGAAGAATTGATGCTTTTATTCTTTGCTTCGAACATCTTTATTCATACTACATTTTGCTCTCATTCTTTGTTTCCTCCGCTTTACAAATACTCTTTTGCACTCTAAACTAAAAGCATCACTTCCTTTCAAATTTAAACATTTCTATTCAAGTGAAGCCTTCTCTTTTCTTGCTTTAAGTAACTATCTCTACCAAAGAAAGGAACAGCACGAGTCGTTCGAATGCTGATGAAAAAAACAATTTTCGTTCAATTTATTGAGTTCAAAGAGAATTTGCTGAAAATTAAAATTTACGCAACGGTAGGTAAAATTGAGAAATGGGAAAGTTGAACATTGCATAACTACAGCTTATGAAATTTCGGAATTTTTGAAAACAGCAAAGATCGTTGATATCTAGAAAAAATATTTTAAAATTGTGCCTTTTCGCTTGCGTAGTGAATTCTGTAGAAAATCTATTTGGTTTCAAAATAAGAAAAGATGAAAATACTTGAAACGTCTTGCATATTATGATTTGCATCTTTTTCGAATGAGAATAAAATCGAAACTAATATAAAATAGATTTTACTGTTCGCAGCAAATGCTGAAATCGGAAAGAAAGAATCGAAAAAGTGGGCAATCTTGAAAGAAGAAAAATACTTTAAAAATTTTGAAAGAAGAAGAAAAGCAAAACGTAAAAGATTTGATGCTGAAATGGAACAAAGAGGATTTATAATGAAATTATTGAGAAATTTTAGAGCATACTTTCGCGAAATGTACAAACACTCGAAGGAGCCTAAAAAAGACTGAGACTCAAAATAATGTCAAATAGAGCAACGGAGAAAGCTCTCAAACTCCGGATTTCGCTGCTACATTTTTAATCAAGATTACTCTTCGAAATATTTCGCAAACTGTGTTTTCGTAAATTATAGATAAGTTATAGCTTCCACACTTTACGTGTAATTCAAATAATAACCTCACTCATGCACTGTTCGTGCACTAATTTCGATTGAATCATCCTCTGTTTATTTAATCAGTTATAAAATGAAGCTTCGATACCAGCAAAGATATGGAAAACCCATGCAGAACAACAAAAACAAGAAATGTGTGATGAAAAATGCTTCGAAATGTCAAAGAATGAAAATTCTGCTTAGTCGAATGATTGTAAAGTGATTAATTTGCTCATTTTTGCCAATAACTTGTTCATGAATTTCAAATTTAATATTATAAGAGTACACAAGAAAATTTCGACATGAAGCGAAATTTTGTTTTCAGAATGTTGCTTCGAGTACGTGTTTGTCATAATAATGCAGTCGAATTTATAGTAAAGCTCCGAATAGAGTTTAAAACACTATTTGAAATATTGAATTGCGAGAGAAAGAATCTAATTGTGAATATTTTTGATAGATAAAACTTTCAATAAAGCATTTCTATTTAAATAACTGCTGAATTTTCAAAAGTTAACAATTCTAGGCGTTGCGTTTGTTTGCGACATAATCTTTTGTTTTTGCCCCAGTTGCTCCGTGATCTTTTTTACTTAACCATTTGACATATTCAACAAATGTGCCAATAAATGCAAAAAGCTATAAATAAAGTCAAGGCATTTGCGAATCTCACTAGAGGACTTTTTCAAAGCAATCGAGCTTTACTATTTTAGTATTTCGGTCGAGCTTACGAAAAAACACGAGTGGTTCAATTAAATTTGACAAGTGGTCATTGGGCAAAATTAATAACAGAAAGTCAAGATTCATTATAGACTAGAAGATAAAGATGTTCTCTAAGAAATGAGAAGCAATCATTTTGAAAGCATAAACGCAAAAGTCAATTTTGAAAGTTTTGTTTTGCTCAAAATAAAATTATACACAGAGAAAGATTGAGAAACAAGTTGAATTCACTTTTGTGTTAAAGCTTGACAGTTGATGAGAGATGTGCGATTATTTGAGCGCGAAAACAAAGACAAGATGGGAGATTGTGTGCCAGTGTTAAGTTCACTCGAAATGTCCTCTAATTTTGTGCTTTACTTGCTTTTTGCTTTTAACGAAACATTTGAAAACGTCGAAAGCATCGTTCAGAATAACAATAAACGTTTTTCGTTATTTTAACAAAGCAATCCATTTTTTCTTCGCGCTCGCAATAAAACTCTTTTGAGATTTTGTCACTTTAAACGACTGTCAAACAAATGTACGTGTTTCGAAAGTAATTGCTTTCTGATTTTAAGCTTTTTCATTGCACTTTGCAAATATTTTCCTGTCACTCGTCGATTACTTCGCAGCGACGCTTCGTTTTGCGCTGCGATTGCATTGCTTTCACTTGATTTATCGAATCGTACACATTAAATTAATTTCGTTTTCTTGTTTTATTTGCGCATAGCTTTCGCGAGCAAAGATGCATATTGTCCATTCACAAGCAAAAAACATTTTTATCGATTTCGTTTTGTAAAATGATTAATTTAAAAGCTTGCGAGCGGTCGCTTGAAAGCAATTCTGCTTATCGTACTTTCGCAGCGCATTTCAACAAAGCTGCGAGCAGAAAAAGTGCGCTACCCCTTCAATGTCACTTCACTGCATTTCAAGAGTAAGTGTGCACTTCATATGCTTCACTTCATAATTCAAAATTTTCTTTCGCGTGCGATCGCTTAAAATTTTCACCGAATTTTGCTTTTTTCGCAATTAACGTCCGTTTAATGAACACGTCTTAAGATTATTTTTTCAACTTGATTTACAGAGAGCGAAACAAAAATGAGAAAAAGTGAGACGTGAAAGATGAAAAAGTGAGTTAAATAAAACATTTTGACAGTTTCCATTTTCGAGCAAACTTCTCTATTATTTTTGAAATGCAGTGCAGTTGACATTCAAACGGTAAGACATTCTTTGTCCGCGTAGCAGTGAAATGAGCGAGTGCTTGTCTATTGTGTATTTTCGCGAACAATTATTTGCGCGTATCTTTTCACATATTTTTATCAATTATCAGCAACAAACATTCAAAATTTAAACACAATGAAATATCTATTTTTCCTACAAAGGTGTTTGCAGAAGCAGCTGAGCAAAGCGCGCTCGTGAAAGAAAGAATCGTATGTTTGATGGATAAATGGGATCAAAAATACTGCGCTAAGCCTCGGAGAAATGCGTCGAAACTTTTGTTTCTAATTGAACGTTTTGCAAAAACTTCGTTTGCTTAATGCTTCGCGATTAGTGTGGTGATAAAACGCGAATTCAATATTAATGAATTTGGAAAATGAGTTCACGTAAACAAAAGGACTTATGCTTCGTCAGAAAAAGATTAATGAAAGAAAATAGCTTTGAGCTGAATGACAACAAAAGTAACGTGAAACTGAAAGTCAGAACATAAAGTTGTACCATTTAGTGGTATTTGGGAATAAAAACTTCGCTTCCGATGCTTCTTCGAACTCGCTCGCTTCTTTCACTGCCTATTCGAGGAGGCACTCTTGTGTATCGAGCATTTCACTGAACTAATCGATAACTAAATCCCGAGAAAAAGACGCATTAACTTTACATCTACAATTTTTGATCGAAATCTCAACTTGAAGCGAACGCGAACTGCAAATACGATTCCGTAGAAATGAGTTACGCGTGTTTATTATGATATCGAAATTCACCAAATACGTTATTATGCCGAAATGTTTTGTGGATGAAATATGTAAACATGTGAACCAAATATGCGAAGCTATAGAACATAAACATTCAAATTCATTCGATTTTTTGTTTATTTTGCACTTTCCATATTCGTGCTGTAAAACTGTAAGATCACTGCGAAATTGAATTTTCAAAATGCATAAATGCATCTAATCGCATAAATTTCAGCAATTGGGACTCTAAAGCATAAAATTTTTGTTATCTCTGATATTTAAATTAAACATATACTAATAAGTTTGAACTATTGTCGCGTCTGCGATCCTTAAATCGCAGTATGAGCACAGTGAACTGGAGAGAGGCTCGGTAGCTTAATAATCTAAAGCGCACACCCGGTTAGTGAGAGACCCTTGGTTCAAGTCCCGGGATGGGCTTCCCTCTCCTTTTCACTGTCAGATGTGACACTTTATTGATATTATCTTTAATCAGTCAATAAGATTTCTAAGTGATCTCGCCATCAGTGAGCCGAGTGTCACTCGCGAAACGCTCGCAGATAAGCTTCGGTGTAGAGAGCTACGCTCTACAAGAAATATATTCGAGAAAAGCTTTGTGTTTGAAAAGAAAAGAATTCAATCATCGCTAACAAAAAACACAGTCTCATACAGTGATTCGATTATTTGAGAAAAGCTCTCTTACATCAAAAGATGAATTTCAAGTGTATTGGAAACTGTAATCTACATGAAAATGTGCTTCTTTTAAATCCATTCGTTGCGTGTGCTTCAAAATGAATTTGTTCTTTTTCATTTTTCATACACAAACGCAAAAAGAAAGCTGACCTAACGTTTTCTTTATCAACAGCAAATTAATTGAAGAAAAATGAATTTCAGAGCAAAGCGTGTTTCGCTTTGAAGCATACAAAAGCGCAAAAACAAAGATTGAAGTAGCGAATTCCTGTGAGATAATCACATAGACGAAAGTGCACTATAATCAGTGTCCTGACCCGGCGCGATGCGCGTCTACTCTCAATCAGTGTGATTACAGCGATGACATGGCTCGAAGCAGATGTTGCTTCGCAAAAAGTTAGCGCCGGTCGAAGTCGAGTGGAGGAAAGGATGAGTGCAGCGAAATTTTAAACATTGTACAGCGTGCTTATTAATTTAAGGTGTTGGTAACGAAGAGATGAGTCTGTATCTATGGAAACGTAAATCCTGTGCTCACATTATCCCTGGTCTCGACTTGCAGAGTGAAGTCTTCATTCATACATCTCACGAGGATTGAAGAGATGCTCACATTTCTAGCGTAACACGTACAGCGAGAAATGATCTTTTTCTTCTCAACGTGCGTTAAGCTTATAAAATATGTAACATATTACTTTCGTTTTTCATTTCTTCTTTTTTAAAAATACTTCGCTCACACAGAACAATATTTCAAAGTTAGCTTCAAAATGACAGAAAGAGAGAGCGAAAGAAGAGAGGAAAGTGAACACGTAAAAGGAAAAATGCCATTTTCTCGCCGATCTCTGTTACGCACAGATTCGTTCTTCTCCTTCAGTACCACACTCACCTTAGGCGAAGCAACACTGCATCCATCGCTCAAACTGCGCTCTTCATGATGCAAACACTGCACTCGTCTCATTCTTTGTCTTTCCAATACACTATTCCACACAATTTGCGCTTCGTAAACTTTTCTTGTACAAAAAAGAAAACACAAAGAATGTGAGTGAGGAGAAAGCGAACACTTGTACCCGCTTTGATTAATTATCGGCAAGATTTGTTGTGTTTGTATTTCAATTTGCTTCAATAAAGAATTGATAACGAGACAAAGTAAAGTAAGTAAGTGAACGCTGCTCGGCTTGCATTAAGTGAAATAATCATGAAAAATTAAAAATGAGCGAGGCACAGCATCTTGTAAGTTGAGTAAACGAACAAATGTTCACGAATCAGTGAGCGAAAACAAATCGGTCTGCATTCTCATATTCGAACTTGCATACACTCGAAGAAGATGAAAAGAATGATGGCATTATTGTTCTGATCGCTCTTCCGGCCACATTCTTTTCAAATGAATTATTGCGAAATTAGATTCGGTATTATGAAGGCGCATTCGATTGCGAGCGCAATGCTTTCGAGTAATATATTCAAGCAAAATATTTTCTACTGAAAAGCAACATTTTTCTCATTTTATCGCTCGCGTTGACAGCGACTGAAAATGGATGATCGATGATCACTTTTAATTGCAAAATTTGATTGATGAAAATAAGTGTTAAATTAGGAGCAAAATTTGACCTCAAACTTGAAAATTAATTAAATTTCCAAACTTGACATCGTTTCGAGCGCTTTCGCAAAGTAACTTCATAAGCGCGAGTGTCTGCTAAAAATGTCGATAAGCCTTTCTCGCCTTCTCTTGAAACGCAATGCTCGCTTCTTTGCAAACACTTGTCAACACACTGAAATCGCTTTCAGGCTTTAATCGAATTTCTTATTAAGTTAAAAGTGACAATTTTTTCAAAACGCAGCTCAAACGACAACTCGCGGTTCTTCGTTCTAAACGCTGCTCTGATGTGTGCCTAAGTTGTACACGAAGTTACTGGCTTTATGTTTCACAAATCTGAATACAAGCTTTGAAAGAGCTCAAATAAGAATGTTCTGAATTCATGCAATTCAATGAGCATTTATGCGAAAAGAAAAACTGAGAAAAATAAAATAAAACTCAAAATCGCATAAAAGTTTTCAGATTCAAGTAAAGATGCATTTGAATTCTAATAAAACTTCATTGTGTTTTCTGATTTGTTTCGCAGTTACAACTTTAAGAATCTTTTTTAAGAGTAATTTTGTTGATCCTTTACATAACAAGATAAGCGAGTTCTAGTAACAAAATTAAAAACAAATAAAGCACAGACGAAAGAGAAAATATTGATTCAAGCATCTTGATTTTGTTTTATGTCAAGCAACTGCTTAAGTCGAATTGAGTTCAATATTTCAATCTGCGATTTTGAGTGAAAGAATAATCAAAAGCAAAACTTTTTTAAGTCTTTATTAAATTTTATAGAAAGATCGAGATTTTTTTTTTCGCTTGCGTTCTTAAATAAAGTAATCAGTTACCACTTCAAATAAACATTGAAATAAAGCAATAAACACATCATAAAGCAATAAACATGAGATTTCAATGCAGGAGAAAGAGAGAAGAGAATTTCGTTGTGAATTTATTTTATAACGATATCCATTGACTTGTCATTACAGATCTAAAAGAATCACACAAAATTCCTAAAAATTTGCAAAAGCAATTGTAAGATTAAACTTGGTGTGTTTTTAGATATTTTCTTTTAAATTACTGAGGTTATTACAAAATTTTTGTTTTGAATTTTACTTTAAAAAATTGAGTTTATTTTTAAATAAAACAAAATAAAACTAAAAATTGTTCAAAACTATTTATTGACACTTTTTCAATATTCACTTTTCGTGTCTTGAATCTTATTCAAGCTTTTACTAACTTATTGATTATGATGCTATCAGTAGTGCAATAAATATGCGATTTTTAAATAATATCAACACATTTCAAATAAAACATGTCCAAATCGAACTCGAACAAAAACTTGATTCTTAATATTTTTCGCTTCCTCAAATTTACATTTCAAATGAATTGTTAATGATTAATTGATTGTTAAGCTTTTGAACAAATTGTGTATTCATTGATTTAAAATATTATTATTAAAAACTTGTTCTTAGTTATTTTTTATGAAAAACCGAAAAGCAATTTTAACCATTGCTATAAAAGCAAGAATATGTGATAAAAATAATTCATTTTTCATATCTCGCTCTCTTTATTAAATAATAATTTTAACTATTAAAATTAAATTAAATTTTGAGTCAATTTTTGATATTTTTATATAATATTTATTAAAAGTGAATATTAAAAATTTATTTTCTACTCGATTATTATTTTTTATGATTTTCGAATGACATCGATTTTTGAACTTTTTAAATCGAAAAAATCTGGTCGATATTAGGAAGTGGACCATTAGAAGTGAAAAATTTATTAAAATTTTTTCTTTTTAAAAAATATAATGAAAAGGTCTTTAGAAAATGTTAGAATTTTCATTTGGACAAGCATAGAACATTTAACAAGCTCTTAAACTGCAAATGTTTCAGTTACAATCGATTAAGGAATAATTAATTTCAAAGTAGTTTAGTCAAAACTTTGGACAAAATTTCAACGTAGTACCGCTTATAAAAAATAATTTGAGTTTTTATTATTAAAAGAAAATTTTTTGTAATAAAGTTAAATTTCTTGTTAAATTTAGTAAAAATTTCTAAATTAAATTCCCACAGCGCGTGCTAATTGACAATAAATCTTCAGTTCAGCTTGAACATGTATTAAGCAAGAAACTTAGAAAACAGAAAATGGAACCTCATAAAAAAGAGAAAAGTTTTTAATTAAAATTTTTGCAATTAGATTTTTCAGTTGCTAACTTATGGTATTAACTTTTCGCTTTAAATTATATGAGATTTCTAAAAACTAAATTCAGGGAAACATTCTTTGCGCTACTAGTTAACGACTTTATCATAAAATAGCATTGAATCATAAATTTGGTATCTGATGTCATTTGAGCAAAATGCAAATTTTGAATCGATTTGAAGAGCTGATTTGAAAAGCGAAAAATTCAAAGTAAAACAAATTATTGTTTGCAAGTGACACGTTGAAAAAGTCGAGTCGAGCAGGAAATTAAAGGCTACTTTAGAAGCAGCAAGGAAGCAGAGTAACGTGTCTCGAGGGATGTGTACCTCTCACTCGATCACGAGATACATTCGTAATATCCTATTGCTTTATGGAATTACTGCGGACTTTGAGCGCTAGTCGTTTTGTCGCTATTTGGCATTAAAGACTCGACACAACGATAGAAGACTAGCGCATTATTCGGCGTATAACAACCATTGCTTCCGAAATACTCTTTTTTGACTTAAATCGAGAATTAAGTCTTTTGCTGCGTTCAAATTTCTTCGCCTATTATTTCGCTTTCGGTCCGATCGCACTTCGTTTCGCAGAAAAGAGATTTTCGCGAAAAAGTATGAAACATGAAAAAGTGTCAAAGTAACAGATAACGCTTTCGCGAAAATTGGATGCGTTTTGCGATCGAAAGCTGCGTTTAAGGAGCAGTGAAAATTAGAAAGAAAATGAATTTGTTTTACCGCGCACTTAGGAGCAGCGAAGATTGAATTCGCTGTACAGAGAATAATCGCCGTTTTCGACGTTTCAATTTTAAAAAATGCATAATGCAACGCATCGCAATCTGTTACAACAACGAAACGAGTGTTTCTCATCAAATTGCGAGGGAAAAGCATTTTCAATTCAAGTGAAATCGCGGTTGAAAACGATTCTCGACGTTCACCGCATTTCGAAACGCATTTAAAACCGATTTGAGTGCGAGCACAAAGCAACGGATAGAGATTATGGATGTTGCGCCCGAAAAGTGATTTTTTCGCCATAATTTGAATTCACGGTTTCACTTTGTTCGACGCTGCTTTTTGCTCAGAATATTCAACCTAATCGCAGACGTGTCTTCACTTTTTCACTTCGCAGAAATGGCTTTTTAAAAATGATTCTTTTACACGCTCTCACAGCGAACGCTGCCACTAAGTCGAATGCATTTGAAACGCACACAAAAGTATTGGTGAATGCGAATGAGAAGCACTGTTGTCGCGTCCTTACTTTATGAAAGTATAACAAAAAGAGTAAAGAAAGAGGAGGAAAGAGGTGAGTATGGAAGTGTGAGATTTAAAAAACACAATTTTCTTCGCTTTTCATCTGTTCAGAATGCAGCAACGAAACATTACTTTGCATTTGCATCGCCGAACGCATTCATGTGCTCGCGAAATGAATTTCTTGTTAAAATGGAGCTTTGCTTAATGCCCAAAGTACACTTCATTAAAAAGCGCTAATGTTCATTTCAGACGGACGGAAAATTAATGCAAAAGCAAAGCTGGCCTTAAGAAACTTTCAGATGCAAAATGCGAAACGAACAAAGCAGAAGCAATTTGTTTGAATGCATCCTCTGCGTCTTTGAATGCGCCGTTTGTTCACACGATAGCAAATCTCGGGGATTATTTGAATCATATTTTAGATGAGCAGCGTGCTTGTATTCACATCAGGCATGATTATGAAAATTTCATGTTGTTTCCCAAATAATCCTTCGCTTGTTTATGCGGCATTCGTATACAAATTGAATCTCGTACAAATGAAGCGTATCAAAGCAAGGCACCGAAAACAAATCAAGAAAATGCATCTTTCGATCAAAACTAGTAAGTAACGTTATTTCTTGCGTCTACTGCACAACAACGATAAAAGCGAAGAGATATTGCCGCAATTCATTGTGAGCGTCGAAAAAAGTGTTCGCGACTAGCAATTTTACTATTATTTCCAATCACTCACAATTCACCATTCGTATATCGAACAGAAGCCGACAAACATAATCATTGTTCGCCTGTCAAAACGCTAAGACATTGAAAATATCAATTACGGCTGATGTGTACCAAAGTGCGTCTCTCATTACAGTGAATAATGTAATTTTGCAAGTGTATTACGTTTACAAGAAAACGCTATTAATGTCTTCCCTATAAAGCAACTGTTGTTCGAAGTTTTGTTGCTTGATTAATGAAAACCGAGATGTTTTGAATACGGCCAAAGCTGAGTACACATTTTTGTGTTCGGCTTTAAAAAAAAACCGCAGATTTGTCAACAAGTGCCGAGAATTGAAACACGCTATCTAAGAAGTGGAGAGAGCAAATCCTGCAGCATTACCCGAACTGTCGCACCAATTCTTTATCGATGAATATCAAATTCTTGGCTATTTTGCAAAACTGTTTGCATCATGATAAAACATTGAACAAAGCTGCGATTGATGAGAATAACTTTCAGAGAACAAATACTGGTGCCATTTGCTATTAAATTTTTCATTGTAGCAATGTTTTAGTGGCCCTTACAAGAAAAGCAATTAAAACGATTATTCTCATCAATTATTCAAAAGTTTTATTTTTGCTCTTTTCTCAGCTTCGCACCTCAAAGTTGCCTGACTTTAGAAAAAAACAAAGCAGGTGCACATTCGCTTATAACGGACAAGCAAAAGCTACATAAGAATATTTTAATTAAATCTTTCTCTATATTTAAAAGTAAATTACGTCAAGTGAAAACCTAATTTCCTGTTTACGCTCTGTCAAAACTTGGTGAACTGAGCTTGTGCTTTTCTTAATATCGATTTGCTAGTAAAATTCACTTTTTGATCTCCATGAAAATCTTTCATCTTTCATATTTAATTATTTACTTTGCTCGTCCATTTTCAATTTCAGTTTGAACACTTCTGTGGCTTCAAACTCTCGCAAAAGCAAAAACGAATTTGGAATGCGGCTTTTGAAAAATAAAAACAAAGTCTTTAAGTCTATTTAAAACTTTTTTATAGCTGCTGTCCATTCTTTTAATCAAGTCTTATTAGCGTTTTGTGGGACCGAGAAAAGTGTAACAAAGATAAATGGATGTAATTCAGTGATGTGCTTAAAAATTAAGGTCAAGCAGCGATCAATTCGGACAAAAACGTAGTTTTCATCGTGTTTGAAAAAGCGAGCGAAGCGAAAGGCTCGATCGCAGAACGAATGAATGCTGCAACCCTTTGTTTCTTAGCGCCGGCTCTCACAATTCATTTTTCTTCCATTCTCTCGCAGTCAGAATAATCAAAATCAGAATAACTAAACTCGGACGTGAAAACATTCGTTTGTCCTATTTTTACATTTGGAAAAAATGTGAATACCTGCGATATAATCTTTTCGTACCCAGTTCATGAATACAATAGCGCAATAAACAAAATCAAGCTCATAAGGCTAAGGTGAAGCAAAAAGAAACGGCGCTGAAAATAAAGCAGAAACCTTACATAAGGTGCGTTGATCTTTGCAATTAAAGCGTGAGTTCAAAGATTTAATGAATTTAATAGGGAGGAGGGCGAAAAATCGATCTCTGCTTGATAAGTACGCGCAACGATTGAAGAGGCGAAAAGAAATACAATAGACGAGAATACAACTGATTGCCATTTTCGCTGTAAACTTCGCATTGATATTTCACCAAAAACATCGTTTTGCCTAAGTTAACAGCATTCAAACGCGAGTTCTTCGACGAAACGGAGTTTTCTAACGCGAGCGGTTTGCAGATTGCGATTAGAGTAAGTGCGGCGAAAAAACGGAGAAACGCAGTTACTTTTCGTTTTCGAGTAATCATTGTATTCATCTTTTATTCACACTATTCTTTTAAATTATGATCACTTTGCATTACAAATGCAAACGGTTTTCTTTCTCGCTTCATTCAATTTTCTCGCTTTATGCGTTTTCAGTGAAAAAAAGTGAAAAGTTAATTTAATGTTTTTATTAAATAAAGTTTTTGTGCGCGAAAAAATGGAAAGAGAAAATTCAATAAATTTTAATTGTTAAAAGCGAGAGGCGAACTTCGCTTTGTTCAAAATGAAATTTTCAAAACACTAAGATTTATCGCGTTCTGATGTAAATTTTAATTTCAGATAAAACTGCACATTTCTAAATACGCGCACTTATCTGCAGTATTCTTCTTTTTCGAATTCAAAGAATTTCAAATTTATTCAATTTGCCAAACATTTTTCGCGCATATTTCTCGACGAAGAATTAAAAACGTGCAAAGCGAACCGTAAAAATCAATGCGGAAATTAAACTTTCTTTCTTACCATAATGCAGTAAAATAGAGTAAAGCATTCAACTGTTTGCTAACTTTTTACGTGACACTTTTACAAACTGTCCGAACTTTTTTGTCTAATGGCGTTTTCACAGAAACTTGAAAACCAACTTAGCTTTCAATTGACCGCAATTTACTACAAAGGCGACTAATAGAAGTCAATAAATGTCACATTGCTTTGAACAAAAAATTATCGATCCAGCTTGTCTCGAAACACTCTTTTGGAATAACTGAGTTCGTTCTCGTGTTCACTATGCTAATGACGAACAATTTTATTGTCAATTTTGCGTTCGTATCTATGCAAATTGTTGCGCCTCGGTTTGACAAGCTATTGTTCTCATCGTGCGGCGTGTTCAATTTATTTCCAGACACATTTGAACGTGAAATTGAAAAATAACACAGCGAAGAAAGCTGATGGTTAAATATTAACAGGGTTAACGATGATGAATGGATTTTAAACAAATCGATAATTTACATTAGAAATTATCGGTTAAAGATCGAGGAAAATGAATTATTAATTAAAAGCAATCGTTAAAAGTATGAAACCCTAACATAAGCCTAATAATCCGCACGCGAATAAAGCGAACGCAAATGTTGTAAATTGAATCAACGAACTAGAATGCTGCGATTCGACATGGCAGAAAAGCGACGAGATTTGAAGTTGGCGTGTATAAAAAGCATTGATTGCCAAAGCTCGATGAGTATAAATAAAGCTTTACGCATTATTTACGATGTGTGAGAAAAGTAAGTGCTGAACCGTAACAATTTATTAGCACAAAAAACATATTTGCCTCTCATTAATCATTTTTTGAAAGTAATCCCTTTGTGCAAATGATGAGTGAAGTGCTCGTTTTGCTTTATTTATTAATGAAAGGATAAAATGTAGCAAATATCACCGCTAACAAGTATTATGTATTTGCGCTCGCTCCTTTCAAATCAGCACACATCACTTCTCCACCGAGCATACCGCGGATTTACGCAGAAAAGCGTAACGCACACAGCTTATCCTGTGATAAATTTATCGCCAACGGGATTAACAACGAAATTACTTTTAAATACGGTTCCTCCTAAACTTTATTTTCTTCAAATTATGCTGCTTCTGCTCTGCTTTACCACTAGTTTTACTACAAAAAGTTTTTTTTTGTATAAATTATACTTCATTATGAAGCGAAAATTTGCTGTCCACTTTAATAAAGTGAAAACTTCATTTTGATGATAATTCGAGGCGAACATTTGAATGATTGTATATCTGTGTGTTGCTGTCCAGACACATAATAACATTTTCACTTAAACATTTTTCTAATGGCTTTTTGTTATCGCATGTGCAATCTTGGCTTTTTGATAATTCATGACTAAAGTGAATACACTAAAATGTTTATGGCCACTGGATATTTTGTAAAAACTCAAAAATGTTATGATTCACAAAAAATACTTTTTTTGCTCCATTTTAACATCTTATAACAGCTTACTTTGAAAAGCGTATGCGGAGCGTTTATTCAATTTGATGAAACTATTTCGATTTAATCGATTTAACAGCATTACTTAGGTTTGAAACAAGAATGAGAAGCGGTTATCGAACATACAATCTGTTCACTTAAAAAGAAAAGATTTCTCTATGCTTTAACATCGTTTTTGCTTTAAGTGAAACCATTGAACGCAGTGTAAAATGATCTTCTTACGTTCTTTTTTGCAATCTACATCTCGTTTTAGTTTTCCTTCGCTAAACTAATTTCTCTTTTGCTTTTGCCTCTCATCTAATCGCGAAAATCAAACATTGAACATACAATAACAATTAGACTTACAACATTACGAAAATTAGCAGAGAAGCAGACATTTATCGATCACTCAGGGCAAGTAATCAACGAATTACTTGTGCATTTTGTAAGAAGCACTTGCCAGCTAAAAATGTGCAATTATTCGTTTCAAAAAATAATTTCAAACACTTTCAAACTCGACTCAACGCAACACTCCATTCAATTTGCCCAATTGAACGTGAATTTCTAATATTAAATTCAAAGAAGTTAGCAATACTAAATTCAAAGCTTCTCGTTGCTAGCGAATTGAATTTCAACTATTTTAACCGCGCTAGACATATGAACTCAACTAAGAGTTCAAATTTGATCGCAATAAAGCTTTTCATTTTGATTGAGTTAAAGTTTCAATTGCGTTTATTTTTGCTTTCACTGATGTCTCTTTCTTACCATTCGCTCGTCTCAAAGGAAATGATCAGCTTTTATCATCTAAATCGAACAAACAGAACGGTCGCTTGAGTTGCACACGTATTGAGAGTTTTTGCCGAAATGTGCATGATTGTCATTGGCCACGCAAGCAGCTAAAAATTGAAGCCGATCTTTTTCTCGCTTTTGACCAGATAAACTATGAAATAAAGTGATGATGCCACCAGAATTTATGGCACTGTACATATTAAAGAAATAAATACTCTGTCCGCAAAAATATTTCGTTTTGTGCATGATGCTTCACGCGGAGATACTTTTTCTGGTCAGAGAAGAGCACTTTCTGTTTGAAGAATAAATCGATTTTCAGCTAATTACTAACGCTATTGATCTGACTTGTGTCAAACAATATTAAAGTTTTTTAATTAACAAACGTGATTATTGTAGTTTGTTTTAAGATAAAATTACGACTTGTCTCCTCGTGAACTTTAAACTCGATCAAATAGAAAACAAATGAAAATTTGTGTTTAGAATTCTAATGAAATCGATTTTTTAGAAAAAAATATTTTATTGTTAAACTTTGTTTGATCACGCTGTATGTTGAAGGTTTCTGAGGAGATATTTTATTATAGAGAACTACAATTAATTTGCATCATATTTCGTCGTCAATATTTTAATTTTGCTCTAGAGCAAATGCTTTTGGTTTCATGTTTAAATGCTCATGATGATTACTATTGTTGATTATTATTATTGATTATTTATTTTATATCTTATTCTTTATTGAATACATTTATCTGTTCTCCTTTATTCTTTGAAAGTTTTAAACTTCTACGCACACTACGTGTATTATAACATATTGTTTGATTGAATTAGCATAAAATCATTTACGCGAGCAATTTACATAGTATTCATAGCAAACTCATCTTCGAAGAGCAAACTTGTATTACCACAAATTACGCATATCAATTTAGCTTTAATGAAAAATTTAAAATATTCGTGAGGGAAGAACTTGAATGAAAGCAGACCCAAAAAATTTGAATTACTTTTTTGCTTGTTAGTTGCGCGAAAGAGAAAATTGCAAATAAGGAATACGTAAACTGTTCTCTCGGTTTTCGTGTATTATCAAAACTTTTGAAAAGGTAATGAAATGTGTTCTCATTTTTCCCGTTTTTTGCTTTTTCCTTTTACGCAGAAAATATCGAAAAACGATCTTCTCATCGCAAAATGAAGCGAAAAAGCAAACGCAGTCATCACAGCATTTAACGTAAAAGAGGAGAAAGTTATTACCGAAACAGTACCCTTCTCGTTTTATTTAATATCTATGTTCGAGTAAAACTTTGATAAATAAACATGCGCTTCTGGTACACTTCAGTTTTTATAAAGACGCAGCAATCGTTTGAATAGCTTTTAAATATTCATCTCATTAGTTGCAATTTTTCATACTTGCATCTCAACGACAACAAACAAAGACGCACAATCAATCTTTGTATCTAGAATATTAATTTTTTATCCTGCTAGATATTTTGCATTGAGTTAAATACATGAATGGCCATTTAAATTTGTCTCACTAAGCGTGCAAGAGCTTTCTCGAAACGTGCTTTTTCTCATTTCTTCGCTGAGCTTTACATTAACGTCAACTTCACATTGTATACCAACTTTGCTGACGCACTCTTCCTATGTGTATGACACTCGAGAGTGATGCCGGATGAATCTTAATAGAGCGTTCTTTTGACGTCAATTCTAAAATTACATTTCAGTAAAACGTAATGATTAACATTTACGATTGAAAAACAATGGAAGACAATTTCTATGAATCGAAATGATTGACTTCAAAACTTTTAATTGTTTCAATTCATAAAAAGCGCAAAAGCGAAAAACAAAATTTGGTACACGCTATAAGATTTGTGTTCGCTTTCGAAGTTAACTCGTCTCGCCGATTCAACTGCAGCACTGGTCGCATTTATTTTTTGTTCGAATGATACATTAGCATTCAGGCACCCAACCGAAAGCATCGGAAGCTGACCGAATGCATCGCGTGCTTTTTTGCTTTCGATGATTAGTTGCTTTTTAAAGCGATTCCAACCTTCAACATTTTTCGCAGATTTTGAAGCCTCAGTTGCGTTTGCAATAAAAAATTATTTTTGTAAGTTTCGAAATACAAGTTTCGCCTTTCAAATCTGCGTTTAATTGTAGCTAAATTTTATTTAAAGAATAGCACTTGTCAAACCGAAACAAAACAATAAAAATAAATGAAAAACTATTCTAACAAAAATGATTATGAAAAATCAAAAGCGATTCTAACACGAAACGAAATACAGTCAAACATTTCATTAAATCAATTATAAAAACTTTCAGCCTTGACTATGAAGGAAAGCCCGAATAAATGAATGCTTCGATTTTAAATTCTTCATTTACAATACCTTGCCTACTCACTTCTGCAGTACTCGAGCTTTTCTTTTCCGTTCCTCTTTCTGTCGCTTTGAAGAATCTGGCACATCTTTTCCGGAATTCCAGATAAATATTTCTCTCGTTTTTTTACTGATATTTCCATCTAAACAAGATTTTGACGGAAATGCTCAAATTTTTGGTGAAAGCTCGATTCTTATTCTGACTAGATTTAAATAATTCTGAAATTATTGTTGGTCACTTTCGTATTTAAAAATATGCTAAAGTGTTTTAATTCAAGATTATTTCTAACCACCAATGTTAATTAAACTAAAGTTAAATTTATATTCAATGATAAAGCAGAAAATGTTGATGATTTAATTTTTTATTGATCATCACTTATTCATTCATTCATTCACACAGCGCATTAATCACATGATATTAATTCAAATTTTTTGTTTTCTAATTTTAGTTTACTTTTCACAAGTTTTTAAATAGATAACAACTCGTAATTTATTTTTAATTAGCTGATCTTAATCTTTCCCGCTTTACCTATCGTTCTGAATTATCTGATTTTCCCTGTTATTAAACGCTGATCTCTTAATCTTTACTTGATCTTTTTTATCTTTTCTATTTTCTACATATGAAGCAATCGCTAACTTCATTTTTTACTATTGATGTAATTTAATTTTTTAAAATCTTCCGAGTGAAAACTCCGCTCTATATTTTGCTCGTTTTTCGATTATACTTAAGACAAACTACATTTGTTTCATTATTCTGTTTTTTATATAACTTTCATCAAATTTTAGCAAAAAGTTGCTTGTCTTTGTTTTTCCACGCCTATAGAGTTGTATCAAAGATTCTTAATAAATTGTGTTTAGCTAAGAAAAAAAGTAAGAATTCAGAACTTTTTTGAAAATAATTCTAAGTAGTCACATATTTAAAATATTTAAAGACAAGAGAAGTGAATTAGGAAAGAGCATTTTTAAGATTAGACAAGCTTCGACCAACGAAGTGCAAATTTTCGTTTATTAGCGGTATGAAATGCGAAATAAAAATAATAATACAAATTCAAAAGCGCCATTAATAAAAATAAAATTTAGATGCAATATGGCGAATTATTTTTTGGCTTTGCTGCAATGATGAAAATAAGGCAATTTATCAAAAAGAGAGGATGAAAAACAATAACTGCGGACTGCAAATTGAAAAGAAATTTTGGTTTGTGTGTAGCTTTTTTATGGGCGTTACAAAAATAGCCATTTTAAACGATTGCCATAATTCATTTTAGTTTCATCGACGACCCTTTTCGATTCATAACGCGAACAATAAACCACCGAAAGAAGCGAAGCACTCGTTCGTATTACGAAAATCAATCAAAGAACTCATTATTTTGTTAGAGCACAGTTGTGCAGTTGAATTCGATATTCAACTCGACGAATATTTGCTTCATCAAATATTCATCAGTTTTCCATGTTATTCTCTAAACAACGGAAAATACAGCGCATTTTATTTAATAAACTTTCGTTAGTTTTGTTGCTTCAAATTCGATTCATAAGTAAACTAATAAGCTAGTAAGATTAATAAATTCACAAAAAATAAATGTGAGGGCAATAAGAAACTTTGACGCTTTTTTGGCAAAAAAAATAAGAGAAATGATCCGGAAAGTAGATTCAGACAGTTCTGTTATCGGTGCGGGTTGAGTTTGCCAAGATGATTTGTCTTGAAACAAATTTAACCGCTTTGTCAGAAGTCTGCCAAATCATTGGACCGAAGCGAATGATATCAAGAATAACTTTGTCTATATTATTAGGTGTTAAATTAAAATATGCATCAAAGTCGGTTAGAGATAAGCGTGATTACTTGTCTGATCTATCATGAGACAACAAAAGTCGCTTTTATATAGGAATGAGTAAAAAATGCTTTTTTTTTACTGTGAAATTAAGCGAGAAAAGTATTTACGTTTTGTAGTCGATGAGAAACAAAACATTAAAAATTTAAGATGGAAAAATAAAACAAAAATCGAAAAACTATTTGCGAAATGAACTTTTTTTGGTTTTCCAGTCTATTTGGAAATGAAAATGGAATTCGGAAGTGGATAACAGATTTTATAAGAGCAATTTAAATTTTTGTAATATTTTAAACTCCAATTTTAAAAATTTTGAAAGCACAATTTCTTATCATATTCTTAATGAACACCAAATTTAAATTTTCAAATTTTCAAACACTAAATCCGCATGTTTCCATTTCCAATAAAATTCAAAAGATTAAGAGATTAAGCTGATATAAAGAGTTGAATTGCTGTATTTTACTCTTTAGAAAACTAAATTAATCAAAATGTTTGCTTAAAAGTTAAAATAAATGAAAGCATTTCATTTTAGAGTCAACATACTGTTTTAGCCATAATAATTACGTTTAATTAAGTTTTATTAATAAGTGAAAAGTTGTAATTACACTGAGGGACACAAATCTCGCCATTGTTGTAAACATTCGATGAACTTAACATGCAGCAATGGGAAAATTTTGTCCCTGATTAAACATGTTTGAGTTTTCTGGTTTCGAATGAGAAAACGAAGTATAATCGACACATTCTAGCGTTCGATTGTAAATCGCTAATATTTGGCCACTTTGCTTTATTTGATGGGTACATAACGGAAGCAAACATTTTTAGCTTCATTCTCAATCATCTACCAAATTTAAGGTAGAGAGAAGCACCAATTTGCTGAACAAGAAGAAAGTGGTCAACAAATTGGCAAAGCGAAAGCGCATTTGGTCGCAAAATTACAGCATCTCCTCTTGTAATCTAAAATCAGTAGAAAAGCCATTTTTTGTGCTGCAGTTTTAAACGAATATTTCGCTGTACAACTAAAAAACAATTTTATCTTTATTGCCTTTGTAAACGCTCAAAAATATTTTCCGCGATAAAATGTCTATTGACATTTATGGACATATAAATTCTTACATTGATTCGCGGCTTTTGCTCCCCTTTGAGCAGTGAAATTCAAAAGTTAGAGATTAAGCTGATTTAAGGATTTGAGTTTACTGTATTTCACTTGTTAGATAAGTCTATTAATCAAAGTGTTCCCTGAAAAATGAGTTTCAACAACGAATCATTTAAAATCGAAAAAATTAAACATTTGTAAAAATCATGTTTTTAACTAAATTCGGTTTATTTTGAAAAGAAATTGTTTCAGAATTCAAAAAAGAATTTTCTATAGATTGAAATGCACTGAATTTAAAATTCTAGTAATGGATTTTACAAGAATGAAGAGTGTTTAGAAATTTTACGAGCGTAAAGATGTTACACGGTATAAAACATTCATCTTTTTTGTACATTTTCTTCTTTGTTTCGGTGAGCAATGACATTTTGATTCTGAAGGTTCTTTGAACCTCAATACTTTAGTACATTTAGCAATGATGAGCTTTGCTCCTTTACTAGTTTGCCTCATTTAAGTTATAAAGCAGAGCAATCTTACTTTAATTACTTAAGACTAATTACGCTACGAAAAAGCGAATCACTTTTTAATTAAGCGGTAATAAAAAGACTCATATATAATTCAAAGTTCTGAATAAATATTGCAACACTTTCAATTAGCTACCGCTAGTAAGTTTTCTAGTCTCAAATATTTGAACGGAAGATAAGAAGAATAAATTATCAGGCGAAATATATTGAACAATCGAAGTGTGATATATTGATTGCTTTTAGCATCTCTTTCACATTCCTTCATGCTTTATCGATTCTCGATTGGCTTCGATTTGTTTCTTTGACACTTTGTTTTAAAGTATTTGAACAAAATAACAAAATAAGACAAAAGTTCAGCATCATTCAGTTTCATGTTGACCATATATACATCATCAATTTAACCAAATGATAATAAGTAAACAAAACAAATGAATTCATTATTGAAAAGAAACTTTGTTACATAATTAAAATTAATTATATGCATCCGGAGAACAATGTTCTTCCATTTGCGTTCTCGCCATCAATATTTACTCAAATATGCTATTAGAAACATTAATTAAATCATGGAAAATAATCTTTCAAAATTATTATATTACGACATAAAAACAAAATTACATTTAATCATGGTGGGATTTTTTCGATAACTTAGAATACTTCAAAAACAAGCAAAGAAAACACTTGCAAAACAATTTTATTTATGACGCTGGTTAAGAGTATTGCATTAGAAAAAAACAACTCAATATTCAAAAGAAAAAGCAATCGTGTCTCAAAAATGAGTATTTCGACTTAGAGAATGAATTAGCAAGAAAAAACGCTTAACTGTTTTAGAAAGTATTTAAATCAAACTCCGATTTCGTTTTTCAATTCAATTTGTAAAGCTTTATTTTTTTACAATGCATTTATCGAACCACTCACGACTCAATGAATTTATAATAGTCATTAAAGCGATTGAATTTTTCATTTGAACAAGAAAATAAACAATTAATACATATCATCAAGCAAAAAGAGCTAATTATGCATTCATATATGGTCATCAATTTTGAGAAAATTTTGTTTAACAGTGAGAAAAAGTGCGATCATTAATAAAACGCGCATTTGCGAAGCAGAAAACTTCAATCGAGCTTTTCTGCAATTGAAACTAAAATGACACATAAATGCATTATAGAATGGCTATAAAATAAACTGATTATAAAATTAATTGCTCGAAAGCGATAAAACTTGCGAGAGACGTGAAAAGTTGTTTTATATTTTACTTTTATCGTTTAATGCAAAATAAAAAGATTTTATTTGAAAATATTTTCCATTTTTTAAGCCTTTACGCTTTTCGTATTAACTTCTTTCTACTTTATTGAATTTTCAAACATTCAATTTGAAGAAAAACGGAACTCAAGCATATCAAATACGCAGATTTGTTAACTTATTCATTCAATACAGTCTCGATTTAATTACTTAAACATCACTTGGGAACCTTCCTTTCAATCCACAAATTTATTTTAATTATAAATCTTGATTAATGAAAGTGATTTTATTTCTTTTTCGCAAAAAAATCTGTTTATTTACCTTTAGCGAGGGTAGAGACCTCACCGATACCTTTATTTGATTGCTCGACTGATTTTATTCGCTTTGATTTGTTAAAATGCTTTTAAAATTCACAAGACTGGCTTGAGTAAAAGTGCGTTCGGCGGAACACTGACATTGCCACAAGAGAGTTGAGGCAAAAAATAGCCGCATGATATTTGCCTTTCGATCGAATTGAAAAATAAATGTTTCGGAAAAACTTGACACTAAAATATCACATAAAAGTTTAATTTGTTCGTGCAAGGAAGCCACAATAAAACGCACATCAGCAACACTCATTGTACGAAGATTTACAAGCATAAATCTTCATACTTCACCCTTTACAACAAAAGCAAAACATGAGTGATTTGGTTATCACCAATGCGATAGCAAGACTTGTGAATTGAAATACTTTATAATGAACATTTGTGAACCTTTTGCCAAACACTCGCAGATTCTTAACGTTGTCGTCACTTTGTTCTTAATGAGCTCGGCATTAGAACTTCGCATCATTTTGCCGTGTCGTTTACCTACACCGGACGAGAACTCGCGTTGCTTTATCCGCTTTATGTTAGCTATAATTTCGTTTAATCTCGACTAAAACTATTTCGTAAATAATAAAGTCTCCTAACCTAAATACCGGTTGCACACTAAACGAGCCGAAATTTTTGTAAAAGCTAAGGCCCGAGCGTCACAAATTTAGACCTAAAAACTCCAAAATATTGGTTGCTACTTATGTGCGATTTTATGAAAGGTATGATTGTGCCTGTATGATTTATCTTTTTTCGCCTTATCGCCTTTAATTTCATTTTTAGAGTACACAGGGAATGATTCCGATATCTTTATCGCAAATCGCACAAATCTAAAAAGTCCAATTCGCAGATCTTTCTTTTTCGGTTATTTTTTACTACATCAAAAGACTACGCTTCGTAGTAAAGGTTTCGCAATAAAACTCACTTCTAATCGTTTATTCTAGTCGCAAGCTGCATTTTTATAGATAAAACTTACAAACAAGATTGAAAAGCAACTATCGCATATTTACCATATATTCTGTCGTTCTTTTCGTAATCCTCAAACGCGTTAAGAATAGTTGTGACTGCCATCTCAATTGATCCGAAAATGACAAAATGAATGCGACGCTTATTACATGAAAATTATCATTTCCGTGATAAAAGTATCAAAGATTTCTTCGCTAAACTCATTTCTAAAAATAATTTCCAAGTATATCAAGAGTAAAGGTCCTCCGAATAAAATTATTACACAATATCGATGCGATCGCTAACATGCTTAGAACTTCGCTCTACTTTCACTTTATGTATTTGATTAATATTTCCGATAAAAAGAAGCAGCATGAGTCGCAGTTTTCATGAATTTTATCACATTTACTGAAACTGAAGGGAATTAAAAACCTCCAAAACATCAACGAATTCAGTAATTGTAAATCGAACGAATCACTACGTTGATGACAAAAAATGTAGATTTTACAATCTTAAGAGGTGAATATTCTTCATCACCCTTATAATCATAAGATATGAAAAAATCACAAAGACATTATATGCGGAAAGGGAATTTAAAACTGCTATTCTTCGAAGGAAGCTTTTTGTAACTTTAAGCGCTTCTTAAACGCTCTTCCATTAGTTGCTTCAAAACTTTTGATCTTTTAAAAGAATTTAAAATCTTAATTTAATTTCGACAAGATAAACAATCAGATTATTTGAGTAAATAGTCGGAAACCTAATTAACTTTTAAAAACTAAAAATTGTTTACAATGGAAAGTTTATAATATTAGAGTGAAACTTCATTGTAACGGCGGCCTGGAGCTCCAAAAACTCTGGTTGTTATAGAGAGGTGGTCGTTCTGGAGAGAATGTTGTTAATTGAGTTAACTTTGGAAGGAATTTTATTTTGTGGCCGTTAGTGGAAGTGCCCGCTCAAGAGAGATGGTGTTTAGGTTTTACTGTATTCTAAAATATTTGATTTTTTAAAGTATTTTGATCAAATAATTCGAATCAAATAAAATCGTGAAAATGATTTTAGTAAATGTGCACCTTTAAAGTTTAAGTAACAATTAAGTTAAGTCAAAGAAATTGAAAAAAAGTTTTTGAAAAAGAATTTTAAAAGTCTTTATAGTACTCAAGGCTTAATTTTGAGCGGTAGTTTGATCCGAAGAATTTTCGACTAAAAAGAATATTTTAAATGGTCGAATCACAATAAGCAATTTTATTTGATCATAAAATCCGTTTCAAAATTTTTTATATTTTGAACAAAAAATGCTTGTGAAAATTTAACCACTCTCAAGAATTAAGCGCTTAACTATAAAGAATTATTTGCCTCAAACTGTCAAATCGTAAAATTGAATTGCAACAGTTTGTGAAGAAAAAACGGCTTATTTGTCAGCAAAATCAACTTTCACTACCGATAGAGCGTCAAAATTTATGTTTACCGAACATCGCGACAAAATGCGTTTACTACTGTGTAGGGTTGAAACATGTTAATTTTAGATCGCTTACGTTGGCAGAAACTAAATGCTTTCATTATTGAATTTGTGAGAAAACAATGTTCGACAAAAGTTTGAAATACTTTTTTAGCGTCAAAAGAAAAAGCAATTGTAATGAAACAAAAGAAAGAAGAATGAAACAAGTGACAATTTTTATTCATGTAACGTTTTTTGCCGTCATTTCTTTTTCTATCTGGTTTCTATCAAAAAGTGTCTATTTGAAAACGTCTCTGCGAGAGAATGGAAACGAGAAAAAGATCGATGCTCTGCTTTAGAGTTTGTTAAGCCACTAGAGTATCAATAGTTTTCAATGCAGCGTCAGTATGAATCAGTGCAGGAAACAGTGAAGCAGAACCGATGTTTTCTCATATGGATTGCGATAATGAAGGGTAGTGAATATTTATGTGCATCTCACAACAACAGGTACTGCCTGTGAAGAATGAAGCGTTCATTTCTAAGTATTATACAGACGTTCGAAACAAAGCGCATGAATGCATTTATTTCTCATACATTAATGAGCTGTTCGTGAAAGCTTTTGTGGTTCACGAGCATATAACTCATTTTTTGTTTATAAACTCATTTGGTTAAAGGGTAATTTGAGAGATCGCAAAGTGGCTCGACAAGCAAGCAAAACACTCAAATAACTAATGCGCCATCTTTTATAACATAATGCTACCACACAGCTTTACAAATATGTAAATCGTGTACATGCGGGGACAAAAAAAGTTTCTCGCAACGAAAAGCATACTTCATCACATGTCATAAAACGCCCCATCAGACATGAATAATTTTGATTCAATTTCACATCATCTTTAGATACAGTTTCAGAAAAAATGTTTGTGGCAGCGATAATTGATGTAGAGGCCAGCTAATTATGCGTTTCTCAATTTAAAATAATTTTATAAATAAACAGCATTAAAAGCGATGTGTTAAAAATGCAAAAAATTTCTTAACTTACCATTGATGAAACCGAAAAAAAAAAACGATGAGATTGAATGAAAAGCCTTGATGATGGCTCAGAACTGTAGTTTAACAAACAGACGTGAACAAAACAAAATAAGTCACACTTAAATCAATTATGTGCACACATTAATTCCATTCCGTTAATTTATAAAAGTGAGTTTTGACAAAATATTTGCGAATTTTGTATTAACAAAACGAGCATTTCACTTTGCGTTGAGCTTCAACTGTTTGCAATCGCTTTTAAATGTGATATGAAAGCGCGAAAAACAGTGTTCGATTTGCTGACCAACGTTCGAACGGCGATGGAACAATGCATGGCGGCAATACATTTTCTGAGGCAATAATGAAGCTGTTGAATTAAAGTTGCTCATTCCATTTCCAAAGAATCAAATTTAGAATAATGTTAAAGTGTTTATTTTTAAAAATTATTTAGGAATTCTTTCTAACTTCTTGTTCTAAATAACACAAAAGCAATTTAATTAATTTGAAATGAAATTGTCACATGAAAAAATTGAAAAGCTATTCTTCGCTCACTTCAACACACATTTTGCTATTGACCTTCATTCGAATACACTGAAACCTGTTTATCTAAACAAATTTGATAGCTGTGCTTGATTTTACTTTTAAATGCTTTTAATTTTGTCTCGAACCTTAGTCAAAATTTATCCGTTTCAACGATAATATATTAAATAATCGATTCGGGACAAACATTCTTTTCGAAACTGTACTTACCTTAAAATCTCGCATATGACGGGTACGTTATACGAGTTAGGAAAAAAGTGAATTTTTGAGCAAATCAAGGATGCGCGTTATATGTGAGATTTTAGGGTATTCTGCTTTGAATTAAAACATTTTCAAAATAAAGCAAAACAATGCCCATATGCCCATTTAATAAAACAATGTTTTGTGATATTCATTCTTCGCTATAAGAAACTTTTTTCTTTTCCTGGCAGTACACGACCGCTAAAATTACTCTATTCGCAAAATTTTGTTCACTCATGAATGATCTATGGTTGTTAGAAATAAGAATTTCTCTTGCATTTATCACGAATAAAGTTCAAATACGATTAAAAATATAATTCCTTAAAAGGTTTTACCAGGTTTTATCTACAGCTATCAGTTAATCACAAAAGTGAGCCTATATTGCAACATTTAAAAGAACAAATATTTTGTTTTGGCTATGAGGCAAATATTTCGCTCCCCATTTATACTTATTTCTATATGTTGAAAGAAGCTTATTTCTGCAATCAAAATTATTTTTTCGCCCACGGCTTTCTAAATCTAGAAATATGCTCATCTATCTTTTTTAAATAAAATCTATTTGTTGTTGCACTAAAATTAAGTTACAAATGAAGCAAATTTGAATATACAGCAACTGCCAAAATGTTTTGCGATAATTTATATTAAGTGAATATACCTGTTTTAATGGATGAAGTGTAAATTGAATTTTCGCCTACTACTTTGGACAAAAAATTCTTATTCGCTAAGCATTTTTTACTGCGAAGTGAAACTTTTTGGCCAAAGTAGTAAAATGAACTTAGAGCTTATAAGTTTAAGACAATCTAGCAAACATTGCTAATCAGTTAAATAAGATGAGAAATGGCAAAGCAAAGAATTTTCTTTGGATAATTTCTTGAAAAAAGTAAACACTGAACGGATCGATACCTTAAATGAAGAATGAAGGAGAATTCAACATGAATTTAATTTTGCAAATTGATTAGACCAAGGTAAAAGTTTGAGTTAAAAATAAGTACGTAAGATAGGTAAATAAAGATAAAACTCTGAGCTTGTTAATCCAATAATATAAAAATTTCTTACTTGTAGTTCTGACAATGACAGGATCGGGTTCTTCGATTTTTCTATCACTCATAACGATTATGTTCAATAAGAACAATGTTGTTTTTCGTTATTTTCATACTCATCTTATTTTAAACAGCATTTCTGATAACATCAACTTGATTGATTGTTTTTGAGGATTGAAATATCTTGAACGAAATTAAATTTGAATTAAAATATGTATCCCTCTTCAGCTGGTATTTTGCACGTTAGTGATTAAAATGTTGACTGAAAATTCAAAGTTTATTATTCGCCTAATGCACCGAAATTGAGTATTTGTGTTAATTTTTTTAACAAAAATGATTATAATTGAAGAGAACGAGCATCTGTGGCCAAAGCAGAAAAAAATATTTCTAGTTGACTTAAGCACACTATCATTAAATGTGAAAATTATTTCAAAAAACTGACCTCAAAAAAAGGCGCTACATCATTTGACTTCGAAGTGTTTAGGTTTTATTAAAAAACAAACTGCAATATTTAAACATAATCATTTTTAATACTCAAAGATATTAATTTGAAAAACATCTGATATAAATTTTATCTCCACCTGCATAAAGTTGACATCTACCAAATGTTGGAAAACAAATGCTAACTTTCATGAAGCACTAACTTCAGTTCATTTTACACCTTTGTATCCTTTTTTTGAACATGAAATTGAAGCAAAATTTTTTGGCTTTGTTCATTATAATTTTTTGTTTCACTCGGTATGCTGGCTTTTATTTCCTAAAGCAAATATTTTAAATTCATTACTCACTTTCAGTTCATTCAAATGCAAAACATTAAAGGAAACTAAATCAGTAAGTGAAAATGGTTTTTATATTAAAAACATAAATCTCCATTCTGTTGTTTCAAATTGGGATTTGCGTGAGCTTAAACTCTAAAAAATCACCCTGTATTACTATGTTTGCTTAAAAAGCATAGCGCTCACTGACAATCGTTACCTAATGCTAAAAAATAGACACTTTTGCTCAGAGCTTTTTGAATTATAATTCATATGAAACCTAAAAATTAAATATTCTCTTAGAGAAAAATTGTTCATTTTTAGAGACACGCTTAATTTAGAGACTTAAAAAATAAATGATGAGCGAGATCAATTTTTCATTATCCTAATTAATCCAAATTTTCAGATTATACTTTATTAATTCTATCTTTAAACTTGTATCTAATCATTTTCACTAATAGATTCACACGGTTTCAAACAATGATTCCCGATCGAATTCCTTAAATTCACGTGAAATTGAACGTAGACAAGGCGAGAATAGGCAAAAAATCACTCAAAAGGTGAGTACGTCAGAATTGAAAAACCGTGTACACAATAATTTGAATTTGTTCTCAAATTTTTCTCAAATTTAGGCAAACTCAACTCTTTCAAATTCAACTTTAATTGACATTTTGGCTGAGAAATTCTTTGAGTTAGTTGTAAAAAAAGAGGAAATCAAAAAAATTTTCATGAAGGAAATAAGTTTAATAAGCGATACTCGAAATATGATCTTAGATTTTTGGACCGAGACGAAAACTTTTTTTAAAAAATTGTACAATCACATTGATTGGTTTTTTGAAATTTTGTTTTCAAAATTAGAATAATCATAACATAGGTTTATTCGATTATAAATCTTTGCCTGGTTTTGGACAATGTTAAAGAAATAAAATCAAACAAGCCTCAACTACTTTTTAGAATTTGTAATTCAACTAATTCCAAAGTTAAAAGGAATTAATTTAAAATATTATTTCCAAAATTCCACTCATTGGTCTGTTTGCTGTTTGCGATAATTACAAATGAAAGAAATGAAATTTGTTGTTCTACTGGAAACAGAAACAAGTTTCTTACAGCGAAAAGCATAAACAATGTATGTACAGTACATAAAGCAATACTTTACTGCACATCATAAAACTGCCAGCTTAGACATGCCTAATTCTGATTTATTTTCACAAAACGTGTTTTCAAAACAGTGTTTTAATTTAATCATTTTTGTACAATGCCACAGCTACGACAAAGTTTTAAATTATTGAATTACATAAATTGTATATGCGAAAAAATGAAACGATAGTTAATACTTCGCGTAGTGTGCTTTCTTCAATCGTGGCTGAGAAAATGGTTAAAAGGTGGCAAACAGAGCAAACAATCGAATTAAAAATAGAAATGTTTGAAAAAGCGAACTCAATTCTACAAAATGTTCTGATAAAAATATTTTAACAGAGTTTCCATATTTATTAAATTTATTGTATTTCTATTTAAAACATTCTTTAAAAATCAAAATAACGCAGGTTTCGTATGCTTTGCGCTGTAAGAAACTTTTCTGTTTATGGCAGTACATGTTTTATTTTAATAGTTTTTTTCTAATTCTAAATTAAGAGAAAAGTAATTTTTGACTCAACGTATACTAATGAATCTGTATTATTCCTAACAAAAATTCATGAGAAATTTTTATATTTCATTATTGTGAGCATTTCTTAATACTGTTAAAAACTTGAAAAAATTGAATAAAATGTAAATCAAAAAAGTTCTTTTGCAATAAAATTGGTTTAAATTATGAATTTATGAGAACTTCAAATTGTTTCAGCTTTGTACACTTTGTGAATGAAATAAAAAAGTTTATGGAAAGAAAAGATTTTGACAAATGTTGTCGTTTTGCTTCAAGTGACTTGAGTTTGAAAGCTGCTTTCGAATTCAGCGCTCAGTTAATCGTCCGCAAGCGAAGTGCACTCACTTTAAACGCATTTTGCTTTAATTCTAAGCGAAAGAATGGCGGAAAGAGAGAAAGAGCGCTGCTTTTGTTTTCCAACTCTCGCACAAAACAAACAAACTTTTAATGTCTGCGAACTTTACTCTGGAATCGGAGGAATGCGATTCGCAATCGAAGGTTGCTTATTTTCAATTAATTACAAATCGATAATTATTTATTCGCAGATTTGGGATTGCCTCTAAAAATGAATTTTTGCGCCTTCGACATAAACACAGTGGCAAATGAGGTTTACTCACATAATTTTGGTTTTGATTCTGTAAATGAGCGAAACATCGCTTCATTGACTGCAGAGGAAATGGATGCGATGGCAATCGACTTGCTTACAATGTCGCCTCCCTGCCAACCATTCACGAGGTTATTCACATTTTGCCTTCACATTATACCTGAACTCGATTTTTTCGTCGTAAGATTAGGTTTAAAGCTTGACACACACGATCGGCGAACAGATTCGTTCATTCACGTAATGACCGAAGTGATTCCATCGATGAAACATAAACCGAAACACATTCTTATTGAAAATGTAAAAGGTTTTGAAGAATCGAAAACGCGAGATCTCGCTTTATCGGTGCTGAAAAACAGCTGTTACGAGATCAGAGAGTTTTTGCTTTCTCCTACAAATATCGGAATTCCAAATTCTAGACTCAGATATTATTTACTTGCCAAGCAGAAGAATGACTTAAACTCATCCCAATTCGTCTTTCCACAGGCTGATTTATTTTTAACCGAAATTCCAGCAACAGAATTCAACATTAACGCTTCTTCTAAAGGTTGCAGGCATATTTTAAATGAATTTAAACAATTAAATATTGCTTCCTTCGTCGATCACAAAAATTTGCATATTAATGAAGCAAATTATTTGCTGCCTGATAATGTCCTCCGGAAATATTCCATGATTCTTGACATTGTCGATTATGAATCTGTGAGAAGCTGCTGTTTCACACGTGGTTACGGGCAATTTGTTCATGGCACAGGATCGGTTCTCAAAACTAATTCAGTTGTTACTATTGACGAAGTTTATTCAAAAATTGATAAGTTTTCGGAAGATGAAGATCAAGAAAAAGGAAATAGGCGTATCCAATTATTGAAGGAATTAAAGCTTCGTTATTTTACTCCTCGAGAAGTGGCGAATTTAATGTGTTTTCCTCAAAAGTTCTCATTTCCGACCATTTTAACAGACAGACAGATGTATAAATTGTTAGGAAATTCAGTTAATGTAAAAGTAATCTCACTGTTATTGCGATTATTGTTATTGAACGCAGACTAAAAATATTCAAAAAAGTGAAGCTGAAGATTGCAACATTTTAATTAGGGGCTATATAGAAAGAAAGTCAAAAAAAATTATATACAAATCCAAAAATTTATGTTTACCTAAATCAAAAAAATACTCATTCCAAACGAAAAAAAAAACAATAGAAAGGTGAACATTTCACCAATTCTTACGACACTAAGGCCAAATCATCACAATTTTAATCTTTTTTAATTCAAACTTACTTTTTAAAATGATTTAAATGAAGGCGAAAGCCAAATTTAATGCATTTAATAAAAACGATGTTTGAATACAACATTTCATTATATCAATTCTCGAGAAATTGTCTATTTGAAAGTCTTTCAAATTGAAAGGGACTCTCTTTCATCAAAAATTGAACGGTTAAAATATGTATGATTAGATCACCTTTTCCAGAAATCTGGATCGAATTGTAATTTTCGCAGAAAATTTTCATACCATTGACGAACACAGGAAAGCGGTATGAACTGCTCATCACTATTAGGCACAATTGACTGAGCGAAAGACACAACATAATTAAACAAGTTTTCGGCTGTTTTTGTCGCGAATAAAGCGTATGAATCCATGTTAGGAGGACTGACACTAGGGTCTGGGGTCATTTGCTCGATTTGTGCCGAAGGCTCGATCGAAATACCTATTTGTGCGACGTGCGAAACGATAGGTTGCGAATAACCAAAGGCATTGATTGCGGGTGCGTCGGCACCAACTTTCAATTTGCTAATCCGAAAAATGGCGGACGGCTTGTCGTTTGAGATGTACCCGAGATAAATCCAAGTCGGGGGTGCGTTCGGATCGGGCCATGAAAAGTATACACACGCTGCGTAACCTAGTGGCAGCGGATTGCTACCGGTCAGAAACACGACGATGTGATTAATGTTATCGGCGTCCGGTATGGTTAACAAAAACTTGGAAGTGTCGACGGCCTCGAAATTAGTTTGCACCAATCGTCCGCTGACAATCACCGCAAACATTGACATCTTGAGTTTCGTTCGCTTTTCAGGCTTTCCGCAAACGAATAGTTTGTGACTTGTTTTCTTTTCTCCGCTCTTTGATTTCTGCTCAATTCTTCGGCGCAAAGGGAGCATTCGCGCACTGCGCTCTCGTTTCTCGTCTCAGTACCACTCAATTGACCACTCTTAAATCACTTTCAATTAATTGTCTTTAATTTTTATTTTATTTGATTCTCTTATTTCACAACAATTCACAAACTTTACAGTTTTCTGCTAAAAAATTTCTTTTCTTCTTCGTCCTCTTTTTGCCTCGTCTCATGTATGTCTTCAAAATCTATTCTCACGCTCGGGTGTTCTTGTGGTGGCTTCGACCACCGAGTTTCTCTCAATGCAACATATCGCGCTCTGAACCTGGGCCAGCGAAGTGGAAAATTAAGTTTGCTTGCATGTGGCCAAAATGGTTTATCTAAATCAGCATTATTATTTAGAGGAATCAAAGCTGATGATGGTCTCAGCATGCGAAATGGTCCTAAGCGATTCCTTCGTTTCCAAATGTCACTTTTCATCCAACACGGAGTTTCATAATCTATTTTATAGATATTTGCAGGCAAGGTGCGTGGTTCCAAATCCTTGCAATATTCGAACGGATGCACAGAATTTAATCGCTCCATTAAAACTGATTTGTTTATTTCTTTTGGATCTCGATAATAATCAAGATAACTGCTCGGTAGTAATCATATTAAAAATAACACTTCATGAAAAATTAACTTACATATTAAATGGTGTCCTCTCAGGAAATTTAATCTGTTTTTGCAACACTGGAGCTGGTTGAATCCATTCATATGCTGGTGCTCTCATGTCTAGATACAATGCTTTACTTAAAAATACGACGAAATGTATACCTACTTAAAATGTTGTGAAATATATTTTGACAAGAATGATCCCAAGTAGTCTGAAACCATGATAAACCGACAGGAACGGCTTTTTCATCTTTGATAATAGACATTGGATTAAAAGATCTTTTGCTTAAGTCAAAATCGTCAATTTGAGGCAGAGTTAACGCTTTCTCATGCTTATACAGAACAAATACATATCTATGGTAACCAAGACCTCTGATTCCATATACTGGCAGATAGGATACCGTTTCCTCATAGCTTGTTGACTTGTTCTCAGAGTTATATTTAATATTAGTTACTTGCCAATGGCAAATAGGATGTGAGTCTCCAAACTGAGAATCTAAATTTAATAGAACGAGAGTATAGAATTCTTCGGGATCACCAACTATTTTGATTCCACATTCGTCGACATGGATTTCGGATGTCTCACTAGCTTGGGTTTTACTCATGTTTCTTGCATCAATGGCAATACTTGGCTTGTATTTCGCGAACTGTGGTCTTATTATATTGCCACGATAAACAGCAGAGACTTCAATTGTATCTGTTTCTGAATTATTCGTACCACCACTATTATCTTTTTCTATGTTGTTTTCCTTCTTGTATAATTCTTCAATCGCTTCTTCGTCTTCGAGAATAACTTCATTCGAAGGCAAAGCGAATTCGATATACAAAGGTACGATAGGAGAGAAAAAGTAAATCGGCTTTGGTTCAGGATATTTGGTGCGCACGGCACCTGGAAACCAATCGCCGACAATTTTGACCATTTCTTTCTCTCGTCTTGGATAGTAATCATACAATTTGATTTTCGGGATTTCATTTCCGACAGGCGTTAAGCTCGGATAACTAAATAAATCTCTAAAAATCGCGTAATGATGAGCGGTGTTCACAATCGACGATTGTCCGTCAACACTTAAAGCCCAGCGCTGAGAGAATAACTTGTAATTGAAAGATTTGTCGGCTTTTTTCGCACTCAACAAATTAAGAACATCGTCTTCATGTTCAACAGTCGCATTTTTCGAATTCTGCGAAGCAAGAAGCTTTTCTTTCCGCGAAACGGGTTTCTTCTCCACCTTCTCACCGATGTCGATCAATTTGACAGGATTTTCGATCGCTTGCTTTTCGCTTAAATATTGCTTCAGAGATGGTAAAAAGAAGTGGTGGGAATCTTTAAAATTGGGTGGAAATGGCAGTCCCTTTCGCCAAACGCGAATATTCCGTCGGGTTAAGCTGAGTTCGGACCAAATTTGAGCGCGCTTCGGACTCGCAAACAAACATTTCGAGTTGTGTTTCGCGCAAATACTCGAAATCAAAGTTTTGTTCATTTCTCGCTCTCTCAAAACACGAGTTCTTTAGACATTCATTTCGTGAAAACAGCGCATTGCTATTCCCACGAAAGGTTCGATAGCGATACATCGATTGCTATCGTCGAATGCGATCAGAGGAGCAAACATCTTATTGCGATCAGCTTTTCTCTGCTTTTTATTTCTTCGAAATTGTAAAATGCGAACGACAAATCAACACTTTGCACATACACTGAGAAACACAAATTAACTTAATGCAAGAATGGGAAGATTTTCGTGTCCCTGAGTGTACTCGACGCGTTTAAAAGCTTTTTTGCTCACTATATGCCATTTTACAGCGGCTTTTCGCTAATCTTCACCTGATTCGCTTGGTAAATCTCAATCTCAATTATTCATATCTGTTTTTGATAACTTTCCTTATAAATTTCCTTAACTTAGTCTCGAATCTTCAAAAATACCTTGAATAGACCTTTCATTTTCAAGTAATTAGAAAAATGTCGTTCTTTCTGATCTTTCAATATCCATTACCACTATAAATATCAATTTTAAGGGGGTTCATGTTATTTAATATGTTCTCTTGTTAAGTGTTCCTTTCTTAATTCATTTCCTTACTATTCAATTGCGTTCACAGCTTAAGAGCGCCTACACAATGTAAAAAGCTGCAATTTTGACTTTCTGTGCAAATCTCAGACATTTATTTATATCTTTTACATAACAAACATTTTGAACTAAAACAACTAAAATTATTTATTGCTGTGACATTCGTTTAATAGTTGCACATATTCCAAAATCTAAATATTGTCAACTAGCAAATGGATAAGCAGTTCCACATTTCTCAAGTGCCAGACAACAGTAGTCAGACATTCAAATGTCAAACACACTTAATCGTCCGACAATAATATGTCCCGAAAAAATGATTGTCAGCAAGTCTATGCGGATATAGATAAGTGCATATGAGGAGGTTTGATGCTGATCAAATATTTCCTATCTACATAAAAGAATTCGAAAAAAATGAAAGAATATTGTCATGTCTGCCAATTTGTTTTCGGGAACCTTATTTTCTAGTCGTACTGTTTGGAAATCATCAAACTCGCAGAGATGTCTAATTTACAATGTATAGTTCTTAACTCTTCAATTAAGTAAAGCTGAATAAAATTGAGATTTTATTTGTCAAATGTTTTCTAATGAAAAGTAAGTTAACTCAAAAAAGCGCATTTACACACTTAATATGAACATCAAAGCTAGAAATCTAAGTGCGCTTTTCGATGGGAATAAAAGTTTCTGTACTTTGATTGTACGAATTGTAATGAGCTGCGAGTAGTGCCTGATAGTAATATGAGTAATACATTTGTTGCTCGTTATAATTTTGGGAATGAATTAATGCGCGGCTACTTGTTTGTACTGACAATGACTCTGAATTTGAACGACACTCTTCTTCATCTTTTTTCAAAATTTCATCGATATGATACGATGAATATTTTTTTCGTTTGCGAGGTATACACTGAGTTGAAGAAGTAGCTGATGCTTCGAATGACTGTAAAGGTTGTGATGGTGCCATTGCGATTGTACGGGAGAGTGGTGCTGAGTTTTGATTTGCAGAAGCACTTACTGACCATTCGAAAGCAGTGCTTTCCATCGAACCGTTTCTTAAGATTCGGTTTATCGAAGATATCGACGGAATACTTGAAGTTATGCAATCGCTGTTCGAAGTTGGCGCTGAGCTGCTTCGCGATTGAAGCAATTCACGCCTCAACAAATCTCTTATTTCCCAGGCGAATAGCGCTGGATTTTCATGTTTCAAACGCAGGATCTTCTCTACAATTTGAGGAGTTGTCACATGTTTTGGCTTCGATCCTCCTATTGATCCTACATAAGTCAGCGAATAAGGTCTTTATTAAAAATCAAATAAATCTAGCGACCTATTTTTAAGTTTTATTTATTTAACATGCGTCCCGTAAAAATCTAGAATTTTTTTAAATTGATGTATTCGGTGCACCCAAAAAGTTAAATTTAATCTTTTAATATATTTATAATTAAGCAATCTTCTTCATTTATACGTAAATCTTTTTTCATTTTTGTCTTAATAAAATAATTGAATCTATAATTTAATTGAAAAATGTCTTTAAATTTGCATTGGCGAATTTCATTTGAAAACATGCGCTGTTGATAGAAATTTGAAATTACAAACATATTCAACATGGTAAAACAAGGAAATTTATCAAAAAATTATAGTTCATGGTTTAATAATTGAGATCTTATTAAAAATAAAACCAAAAATAAGTAGTCAGAGCACGAAATAAACCTCAAAATTCTTTGTAATAGTGAAAATGCAGCAAACAATAATTTCAAATTATTTGATTTGTTACATGCAAAAGCATCAAATTCTAACACTACAATGAATATATATTATTTCATTACTTATAAATCATCAATTTTGGAAGTCACCAAGAACTCAAATAATAATATGATCAAATGGGGCAAATTATAAAAAAGTAATGCAACATAGGCAGAAGCATTTTTCATTTTACTAGTTTTTTGAAAAAAAATCAATGCTTATAGATTACA
>NCKU01000244.1:0-50928 GCA_003675995.1 Dinothrombium tinctorium
TATTATTGTCTCCTACGTTGTTTTGTCGATCATTCAAACAGTTGGTGATATTTTTGACCACAGTTTGGATGCAAAGATGAGCCCATTTCACAACTGGACTGACCAATATTTAAAGTTTCATAACTATTTTTACTCATTTAAAATATTTTTAGTGTTTCACACAAATAACATGGCCTAAATGAAGCTATCCTTTGAATTTACAAATGATGCTGAAATAATGCCGCAAAAAGTGAAAGTCTTTCATCAAAATGTGAAATTTAAAAGACTGTAATTTCCAGTAAAAGAAAAAAAAACTTCAATGGTCAATCCAGCGTAGAGCTCCTGATAGAATATTTTGCTATCTTATCCAAATAAAAAAGTTTAAATTATAGCAAACATTTTGGCAGGTAATACCTGCCAGGAATACACGCCGTCTAAGCTTTAAACTGTAAAAGATTTTTAAGTTAAAAGTTACTTTAAAGTGTAGTTAGTTTTTTATACATTTAATTTTTTTTTTGAAATGATAAAAATATGATATTTGAAGCGATTTAATTCTAAAAATTAAATGAGAATTATAGAATGAAGTGAGGAAATTTTATAGAGCGAACCCAAATAATACAGATGCCGATAAGATAAGGTAGGTAATAATAGATTAGATGTGAAAACAGAACATAAACTAAAACGAATTAAAACTACTTCAAACTTCAAAAGGTAAACGCAATTTGAAGCGAATGAGAACCGCAATTCAATGCGATCCATATTTGAAACAAGGTCCACTTCAACCATCGATTTTAGTCGTGATTGCATAACGTTCCCGTTTGTGGTTTGAAAGCGAAGTTTTATTTTTTCAATTGAAAATGAAATGAAAACCGCAAATTTTGCGTTTTCTTCTTTTCATTAAACACTCGAATTAATTCTTTATTCGAACCATGTTTTCGAAAAGAGCGATGCCAAAATGAAGTTTAGAGTGAAGAAAACGTTGATTCTTTCGTTGGCAACACTCGGCGTGTTCGTCGTATGTTGGAATGTGTTCGCTTTTTTGGACAAAGTTGATAACAACCAAAAATTGTTTCTCTCTTCGTTAAAGCAGCCGAAAAGAAGCGAAGAGAGCAAAGCTTTGAAACTAAAGTTCGAGGAAAGCGAAAGTTTTGCTGAAAAATTGTACGACAAATCGGCGCGAAATTACAAATTTCTCGATTGCTTAATTAACGACGAGTACTCTGTTCGATGCTTAAAGCACGGAGATTCTGTGTTCGTTCCGTTTAATTTCATTCGCAAATATTTTGAAATAAATGGAAAATTGACCAAAAAAGCAGACGGAAAAGAATATTTCAATTGGCAACACAGTTATTCAAAAATTTATTCACCGCGACAATCGTATGATTTCAAAGGACCATATCTTTGGTTTGAAAACTACAACGTTGAAGTCAGAGAACGCGTGAAAAGCATTTCAGCTATGTATGGTGTTCCAATATCCACTCAATGGGATGCAAAAGGTCATTTCTATCCTATTCAAATTGCCCAATTTGGATTAAGTCATTACAGCAAAAATTTAACGGGTGGCAAACCGCGCGTGTTAATTCTCGAAACTGGCGAGTTTAATTTGACTAATTGGCAGCTTGAAGTCAAAGGAAACGGCTTCCAAATAAAATCTCAAAGCGACGAAGAGTTGAAGGCAAACAATAAAGTTTTGTTTATCGAAGGGGAGTCTGTGGCTTTGAAGATGAAAAAACGCAAATCACACAATGATCTCACATTAAGTCTTAAGGTGAAGCCATTGAGCAACTTCACCTTTTCTGTCATTCTACAAAGCGATGGGGCAGCAGAGTATTCAGTTTCCTACTCAACTATTGATTATGACATTTTCGATGAACAAATAGTTTACGGTATTGGAAGCAATTACTCGTGGAAATTCATCACACGAGATGTGGGAGTTGATCTCCAAAAAGCATTTGCGTTTGCTAACAGAAAATTAGGCGTTAAGCCCAGAAATTTGCATATTATCAAATTCATATTTAACGGCAAGGCGCTTTTGGATGACGTGATTTTATCGTCAAGTGCTCATGAAGCTCATTTCAAAGCAGCTGTTAAGTGGATGATCTCAAATCAAGATGAAATAGGTGGTTGGCCTATTAAAGTTACCCGCCGATTGTCAAATGGAGCTCTCGTTTTGAAACCTGGTTGGTATTCAGCAATGGCTCAGGGACAGGCAATTTCATTGCTTACAAGAATGTATCATGTTACTCAAGACGAAACTTATTTAAATGCTGCTAAAAAAGCAGTTAACTTATTCGCGATAAACGCAACTGATCATGGAATAAGAACATATTTTTTGGATAAATTCATCTGGTTTGAAGAGTATCCAACAACACCGAGTTCATTTGTACTTAATGGATTTATTTATTCTCTTTTTGGGCTCTACGATTTATCGATGGCATGTAAGAAACAATGTGAGGAAGTAAATAAATTATATGAAGCAGGCATCGCTTCTCTGAAAAAGATGTTACCTCTTTTTGACACTGGTTCAGGTACACTTTATGATTTAAGGCATGTTTCGTTGGGAATTGCACCGAACTTAGCGCGATGGGATTACCACTCAACTCATATCAACCAATTACTCTTTTTGAACACAATTGAATCCAACAGTATGATACAAGCAACAACTAAAAGATGGATTTCTTACATGAAAGGCAAAAGAGCCCCTCACAATTAATTTTTTTGTCAAGCGTTTTAATTGCATTTGTTAGCCTGAGATCTTATTTATGGTTAGACTCGAAGTTAGTCTGTATTTACCTAACTTTTTACTCTTTTCTTAGTGAACTTGTAATTGTGTTTTTGATGTATTTTTAATACTGTATTATAAACGAGTATACAATACTTTTTATATCTAAGAAAAAAGTTCTGTTGAGAGAAATTGATTTCAAGAAACGGTAACTTTATAATTGACATTTTTGACACTTTCCACTATATTTGGACTGTGAAGATTTGAACAAAGCTGACGATATGAAGCGTAATATACAACAGAAAGAAATCGATGAACAATGAATGAGGCGAAAACCACTTTTGATTTCATCCATTGCTTACAGTCAATTGGAGAACTTTGATTACTCCAATAAAAATTGAGAATCATGTACTGAAATACAAGTGTCATAAGAAAGTAAGATAAACAAGCGAACAGATAGATTGAATTGCGACGAAACACACTCGCAAAAACACCGCTGTTAATTATGTGAGTTTTAAAGAAAAGCAAAAACGAAATAAGAGTGGCGAATACTAGACACAGATCTTGCAACAAGTAAAGCGTAGCGCGAACACTCAATGGATCGCAGAAGTAATCAGAAAACACATTTATCAAGATATCGATTGTCAAAAGAATGTGTTCGACAATTGTAACAATAATTTCTTTCAATTCCATCGTTTTCGTTCACACTTTTGACCGCGTTTTGTTTTTTCTTTTTGTGATTTTTGTTTTGAAAAAAGACTAACGAATGCATGGCAACAGAGACAGCGAATCAAAGCTCGGTCAATGGCTGTTGCGATCGTAATTATGAACAAATGTAACCGCATTCAAATGCTTCGCTTTTCGCTCTAAAATCGCTCGCATTTCATTTTTTCACGAAAACGCTACACTTTTATCGATTTATTGAACGCATCCTTTCGCGAAAGCAGCAAACTGCGACTTATTGCTTCGCACGAATCGATAGTTTTGTTCGATACTTGAAGTCAACAAATCAAGTGTTCGTTTTTAGGCAAATCGAGGTCTGCATTTCATGCGAAAATGAATTTTAAAGTGAATATTGCGAAAATTGAGGAAAAAAGCTAATCACGTTTCTGTGAAATGAGTGAAAAAGTGAAATTTTCGAGAAATAAAAACGAAAAGTATTTTTAACGCAGCAAAAAGCGAGTGAAGAAAGTGACGCTCGGCTTTCGACTGAACGCACGCTTGATTCTTATTCACGAAATAATTGAAAAAAAGCCAAAAAACAAAAACAAAGTTTAAAACGACATTTCAACGATCAGCTGTTTGATAGAAACTCGCTTTCGTCACGAAGGGGGCGATTAGAAGCCACGCGCGGCTGGGCGCCGGTTTCGCCGCTTTTCGCACTCTCTCCGGGCGAAAAGCGAACGAAAGCGAGACAATAGCGAAAATTTGACCGAAGTTTGAGCGATTCTCGGCGTTTTGAAACGAAAAAGACACGAAAAATGTGCGAAAATGCAGCGAGGCGCGAAGGCGCGTCGCACTGAGAGCGTGTTCCCGAATTGAAGCACAGCCCAACGATTTGTGAAAACGGACGTTTCGTGAAAAAGAAACGTTTATTCGCTTAATGTGAATTGAACACAAAACGCATTCGTATTCACAGTTTCGAAACTCACGCGTTTTTAAATCAAGCTACCGTTTGAAAGCTCACATCTCGCCGAAAGTGGTGTTCTCTGCGCTTCTCACTCGATTATGGATCAATTGTCTGCTGACGAGGTATTAAACGAGCCTTGAATCCGAGTGTTGCGTATTTTCAGCTAAAAAGGTCAATGTTCGCGATGAGAAGTGATCTTTTTCGCGTTTCGCAGCTCATCTCTTTGTCGAATACATCTCCGTTCTTTTCTTCGCTCTTTGCGCTCTCATTTAACGCTAAACGCATTTTTCAAAGGCTTCGAATGCATTTGATTTAAAATGCGTTTTCATTCAAGTTTTTTCTCTTTTAATTTTGTCGTTAAAATTTTTTCACGATTTATTGTTCGCTCGCGGCAAATGAATGTCGTTTTAGCAATTTGCGATCGCTGTTTCAAAAGCCAACTAAACTCATAGTAAAAGTGTAATTCAATCTTTCTCTACTATAATCGCTTTCAAAGCGAGCATTTTGCTGTGTTTCGCTATTTAAATGCGAAAGCGTCTAAAAATGCGTTGCTTTATTCATCGAAATCATTGAAACTTCTCATTTCAATATCAGATCACTTTTGAGTTTCCTTTTTTATCGTTAACGCGCAGTAAAAAAAACGCACTTTTATTTTGCGTATCATTTTGCAATCATTTCTGTTTTGCAAAAACTTAAGCGTAAATTCTCAAACATGATCCACAATTGAACAGATTCGTCGCAAGCGATTGGCACGTCTTTTCAATTCCGAGCAAAACAACGGACAAGAAACGAGTCAAAACTTGGAACTGCCTTCAAACATTGACGTTAGCGAGTGTCGCTCTTTGGACGCTCGTGATGCAACTGAAACAACTCCAGATACCAATGCTCCATCGATCGATACAAAACCAAAGTCAGTCGATGAAACCATGCCACTCGAAAATACTTCGAAAAGTTGCGAAGAAAAAATGGAATCAAATGTAGCTGCCAATAGTCATTTGGAGGATTCAAGTGTTGTACAGAGCGATAGCGAAGTTAATGAAAGTGGCAAAAGTAAATGGCCGTCAAATACAATCGGAGTCGACGATTACGAATCGAAAAAGCCTGGATCGAGCGTAAGTTCTAACGAAGACTCTTCGAACTCAGGTACAGCAGCCCCTGAAATGAACGATAACTGCGATTTCATGAGCCAAGCACTTGTAAAGATGAATTCCTCCGACACTATGGATATGGAAAATGAAGCTTGCCCTCATACTGAGCAGAGTTCATTTGATACAGATGCTGGAGTTGAAAGTATGGAAGTGGAAGAAGTTGAACGAAGAGAGTCGCTTAAGAGGCAACGTGAAAGTTCTGTAGGTGACTCGAAAGTTATTATGTCTCATCCTTATCGCGACCATATAAATAATGTGTTTTTACGCGTTTTTGGAGCTAACTGCCAATATTTAATTGAAGATGCCATTCTTACTGATAACTTGGATGAATCAAACTTTTTGAATGTAGTTCAATCTTTTTTGATGAATTTAATTATTGAATTGTGCACAGCACCTGATTTTAAAACTGCTCGAAATATTTATGACAATTTACAAGAAAAGACAACGAAAATACAAAGTCTCGCCTTTCCTCCTGAAATTTTGGAGAGTACAGATGTTCCGATTTTAATGCTTCGATATTTAATGGAATGCTATGAACGTGTTTCTTACGAAGAAAAGTCTCTGTGCAACAAAAGATGCGTTTCTTTGCCCATAACTGATTTACTAGATGAAATTCGATCGCAGTGTATCAATTATTCAATACTGGTCGCCACAAATAAAGTAAACCCATGTTCGATGCATTACTCAGCATCGGCATTGACTCCATTTGTCCTACATCTTTGTTGGCCTCGAGGTTTTTTTCTCAAATTAATTTCTGCCACATACGGTGAAGACGGAGTTGGAAGCTCTTTTACTGAGTTGTTTCAACCATTATTATATTCATTGTGTCAAGAGATGCAAAAGAGAAGCAGTTTCACTCATGAAGGCACTTATAAACTAGCATTACAATCTCTCGCCGAATTGTGTGATATAAAGATTGGGCAAAATCGTCCAATGTGTGAACTGGTAAATTTTCTGTTGAAAAAAAATTTAAATTTCAAATTATTTTTTAGCTCGTTCGATTAGACTTGTGGATGCCCGAACCACTTACGAGCGCAGCGGGAATCGAGTTTTCTCGATTGACTTTCCTCTCTCCGTTTCTTAGCTTATCGGTTTTTGCTGAAGATGATGTAAGTTAATTTTTTTCAACCTTACCTCTAAAAGTTTTCTTTAGCCAAAAATTGTCGACAAATTTTATGGTGCAACTAAATTGAGTAATGAAAGCACAAAAATGATAAATCAATCATTACAAAATCATCTAGAATTAGTGAGAAAGGAGCTTCACACAATTTTTCACAGTATATTAGTCAACACAAGTAGTCGAGGTAACGCGATGAACTATTTAGAAGAATGCTTAAGGAGGAATGAAAAAAGGGCTCAGTTGCACTCCAACGATCGAATTTTGTCTTCAGATGGTTTCATGTTGAATATTCTTACTGTTCTTCAAATGCTGTCTGTAAAAATAAGTGTGGACAAAATTGATCCGTATTACCCTTTTCATCCTTTAAGTCGGGTGTGTGTAAAAAAAGATGAGACAAGATTGAAGATGACGAGCGAAGACGCAGAGAAATGGATGGTTCATATATCATTTCTTCAGTGGCAGAATCCAAAGTTTTCCACCGAATGCTTTTTTCTCGCTCTTCATTGTCATCATTTGAGTATAATTCCATGTTTACGAAAATATACAAGAAGAGTTCGCGCGATAAGAGAATATACCAGAATCGCCGAAGATCTGCAGCAAAGTGAAAATGTTTGGTCCCAGATTCCTCACCTGGCTGTGAGGAATAGACATTTACTTCGTCGTTGGCGAGATCAAGCCAAAAGACTTGCCAAAGCTAAAGTTTGTGCTGATGCTGGTTTATTGGACGCTAATTTATTAGGAAGATGTTTATCTTTCTATGGAATGGTTATGAACTTATTGTTAAAAACACTCGGCTGTGATCCTCATTCGTGCGCTGAACTGCCTTTACATATGCCAATTGCAGAATTATTTGCAGCATATCCTGATTGGTACATTGAAGATATCGCCGATTTTCTTCTTTTCGTCATCCAATACATGCCGCAGGTGATAGAATCATCAACAGGAGAAGAACTGGTGTTTTTTCTGATCGTTTTCATATGCTCACCACATGCAATATCAAATCCTTATTTGGTTGCCAAATTAATTGAAGTTTTGTTTGTTTCGAGTCCAACACTTCACCAGTTTACAGAAGCCTTTCATACTCGTATCTTATCGCATCCGTTAGCACAAACTCACTTGGCACGTGCTCTGATGAAATTCTACACTGATGTTGAAACAACGGGTGCATCATCCGAATTTTATGATAAATTCACCATTCGGTACCATATTAGTGTTATATTCAAATCATTGTGGAAGATCACTGCACATAAAGATGCAGTGATCAAAGAATCTAAATCAGGGTCTCAATTTGTACGTTTTATAAACATGTTGATAAACGACACAACCTTCTTATTGGACGAAAGTTTAGAATCTTTGAAACGAATTCATCAAGTACAAGAAGCTATGGATAATAAAGAGGAATGGAACAAACAGAGCCAAGAACAACAACAATCTCGTCAAAGACAATTAGTGAACGATGAACGTCACTGTCGATCATACCTTACTTTAGCGAGCGAAACTGTTGATATGTTTCATTATTTAACAGCAGATATAAAAGAACCTTTTTTGAAAAACGAAATAATCGACAGACTTGCGGCTATGTTAAACTTTAATTTACAGCAGCTTTGTGGACCGAAATGCAAGAATCTTAAAGTGAAAAATCCGGATAAATACGGATGGGAGCCTAAGCGTCTTTTAGATCAACTGACTGATATTTACTTACATTTAGATTCAGAAAGATTTTCACAGGTAATTACCGCTTGCTTGCATATAATTTGTCTAAATTTAATTTTTCGAAGGCAATTGCTAACGATGAGCGTTCATATAACAAAGATTTATTTGAAGACGCCGCTTCACGTTTGAAAAAAGCACTCATCAAAACTGATCTTGAAATCGAACGTTTCCTTCAAATAGCCAAACGTGTCGAAGAAATTAAAATTTCAAATAATTCTCTTGACTTCAGTGATGCCCCAGAGGAGTTCAGAGACGCTTTAATGGATACTTTAATGGAAGATCCCGTCATTCTTCCTTCCGGAAATGTTGTTGACAGATCAGTCATTACTCGCCATTTGCTCAACTCGAGAACAGATCCATTCAGCAGGCAACCTCTAAGTGAAGATAAATTAATACCAGGTATTTAGAATCGGAAAAAGTTTGTATTATAAGCTTAGTTTTTTAGCCTCTGACTTGAAGCTTCAAATTGAAAACTGGAAAAGAATGAAGTTACAGTCATTGAATAAAGATGAAGCCTGATCATCGTAACATTCAGCATCTAACAGAAAATTCGAGGCAATAGTAAATTCAGCTACAATAATTTGAATCGTGTCAAATATGAGAAAGTACTTGTTTCGCAGCATAATCGCCTTCTATTTCCATTTTCATGTTTTGTAACAAAATTTAACCCATTTTTAAATAAAATGTGGTTAAAAATAAATATCTCTCTAACGATTTCTACTAGTGATTGATACTCATTTAATAGAATCATTCTTATAATTTTTCTTTATCATTTTATTTAATTCACTTTCTTTATATTCATTTTGGAATGTATTTGCGAGGCAAAGTTAGATACATATATATTCATTTTTAAATCTTCTATAGGCTAATAATGAACAGTTGCACAGCAGAGAAAACCAAAAGGAAGCCATTTAAAGAGGATTGCAGCTCGTGCGTGATGTAGTTTTACCTCTCTAAATATCGTACGGCTCCTCTTTTGTTTCTTTACTGTACACTTTGAAAGTGCTTTTTTTATCGCAGACCTTACACTGAAGACATTCAACATTGACATTATTCAACTACTTAATAAAAGCAGGTAAAGTTAATGATTAATGGTATTGTTAAACTAATTTTTAATGAAAAATTCATTAAATGTTTAAATTGCAAGACTTTAAAAACATTCATTATCTATTATAAATATAAATATTATAAATTTATATCTATTATAAATATTATTATCTATTTATAAATATCAGGTATCATAACTGTCTCAAAAATTCATAACTATAACCGGACAGGGACCGCCAAGCGTAAAACTAGGACCGGATTCTAAGGCCGATAACTGTTTGGTGAAACCGTAACTGGCCCTAAAGCCGCAACTGCGCTTATAATCGTAATCGAAAAGTAAAACTGTGCTAGAAACAATTGAATATTAAAAAATTCTAAGGTATTTAAAAATAATTATCTAATTTTTAAGTGCGACATAAACAATTCAAAATGTTTGTTATGTTTTTATTCCTGTAAAGCTAACCTAAATGTAAAATTAAAAGATAGCTTCTCCGATGCTTTTGTGTTAAGCCAAAAACCAGCCAATTTTTTGTAACTTCAACTATATATTGTATAAAATGGTAATTATAAATATGCTTATTTATAATTATCATAATTTTGTGCTCCATTGAATTTTATTTATCTCAAAAGGGCTTAGCGAAACATAAATAAAATGTGACTTTTTGTCGGGTATAGCATGCTCTTTTGATTTAATTATTTATAAAAACAATTTACAGATAAATAAAATATGCTAGTATTTGTTAATTATGCTTTTCTTTATCATCAAGTCAAATTATTCATCATTACTATCGGAATATGTTTCTTTTGACCCAGAATTTTCAATTTCAATTTCAATTTTTTTTCGCATTATTCATCAAAATTTTTCATATTATTTGTCCAATGTAAAAATAAAATATCTAGATGATCATCAAGCTAATCACTTTCTAACACTTAACACTTTTTCTTAATTCCATAAAAAATTAGAATTTTGCTAATTTTTCCACTATAAAAATATGACCGAAAATGTGTAAATTTTTAAGCCAATCACATAAAAGAGAGCGTGCTCTGCAAAATAGAGTTCAAAATGGATTTGACTTAAAGAAGTTTGTCCAAATTTTTGGATTTTTGTCGGGTTTTTGCTAAAACTTTTTGAAGAACATAAATTTTTGATTCGCTTTCATCGAAATACTCAAGCGCTTATTTGGCAACAAAGTTCATTAACTCACAAAATATTTATTTATTCGTTTGATCTTAGTTTAGTAAACCGCTATGTTTGTATACCTCGAATTGATCGGCATGCCGACTTATTTCTAATAGTACGGCATGCCGCTAATTGTGATGGGATAAAGTAATTATTTCGGATAGAAGAACTAATTCTACCTCCAGAAAAGTTGAATTCGCTATTATTTATAATATCAAACTTTGACATTAGAGACAAATAATGTAATCTATATAGATTACAACTGTTTTTAATTTTTGATTTAGTTTTTTTTTTGCATTTAAATTGTTTTTTAAGTAATATTAGTTAATGATATATACGGGTTGAACGGGATTCGGGAAAACGGGATGGCATGGGACGAAAGGGGACGGAAGGTTTCATTTACTTTGGGGAACGGGACGTAACGAGGCAAAAAATTTTTAATTCGTTTCGGTCTCTAAATCGATCTTAATTTTTTAATTGATTTGGTTGCAAATTGAAAACAACTCTTTTCATATTTTCACACTCACTTTGATTCGTTAATGATTTTTCTTAAAAAATTAAAAAGGTTTCACTGTAAAAAATTGTGTTTAATTTCTCAATTTAATTATAAAACTAATGTAAACTAAAAACTATTTCTTTTTCATATAACTATCATTACATCTGTAAAGTTTTCTAATTCTCTTGGCATCTGTTGGACTCATTCCTTTTTTATGGTAAACTTCTTGCAATCTCTTTCTTCCTCCTCTTATAGGAATCATAGTCGGCGAGCGTCCATCTTTGCTGAAAGCAGTTGAACCATAGAGCATTACAGACTCGTAGTCGAATTTGTAAAATTGAGGATATTTTTTGGGATCGACCTTAGCGAATTGTTTTGTTGTATCGGGAGATAAATTATTCCACAAAATTTTTACATATTTGTCGCGGTCAATGCGACTGTGCTCATGATGGAAACCAGTTACATGAATCAGCTCGTGAATTATTGATCCGGCAAATTCACATCCTTCGCCAATTGAAACTGGTTGAGGTCCGCCGCGATTTAATTTTCCTACGTATGAATAGCATCTGAAATAAGAATTAGAGTAAATAACTCGATATTGAATGAACACATAACACACCCAGATCCTTTGATTATTCCTATATAATCCTTTTCATTTTCTCTTGGTTTAAACTTGATACACGTTTGATCTTCAATATGTCTCATTGAAGCTAAGATAAGATCTTCCTCTTGCCCTAAAATTGATCAAATCGAATTTTGTTTTCTTAAAAATAAACTAAAACTCACAGAGATCTTGATGTATTACGTAGGGTATGACTCCATTTGGCCAGAGCTGAACTTTGTCCGCACTCTCAACGTTGAAAGTATTTGAAAAAAGCATATCACCTTCTGTCAGAAGCGGATTACATAGAGCTTGGACAGGATTTGGCTTCTTTTTGGTCCGAAAATTTGCAGATGTCCTCGGTGGCAGAATTTCAAAATCATCGTCATAATCTATGGCTAAATATGAAAGAGATAATAAACGATTAGTTTAGCTCTTAAACGACTGTTTTACATTTTAGCGTCCAAGGAAACGATGCTTTGGACAAATTTAGACAAAGAAAAATGAAGAAAAATGATTTCACGAATGGTGACATGAAACTGGTGAATGAAGTAAGAAAGCATCTACACTAATGGCTTCTGTTCATTAAGATGTTTGTTTTCTGCGAGTTGCAAAAGATAACATAATTAATGACGAAAAAACAAAAACAAATCAGATCAAAGATTCCAACGACTATTGGTTTTCACTTTCATTAACAAAATACCTGTAACTGAACTTCCGAATAATATGTCGCACGCTTGATCAATCGTGCTTTTAGGCTTTTCTCTTTTCTAATGTCTCTAGTTGACAACTTTGCCTTACGCTCAATTCGTTTTTTTAAGCTATAGTACACCTGTTGAACGTTTTTTCAATGAGTTACTTAAAAAAAAATCACCAAATAAACTTTACCCAGCTCCCATTCAAAAATTACCATATTTTCTTTTCGGCTCTATTTCTGATGAAAGTTGGTCCTAAAGCAGAAAAAAAGAACTAATTGAATTCGATTTGTGTTATCACCACTAGGAAGTAATTTTCAAACTTTTTACTCGAGTCAGCAGTGCGTAGAGTACAAAATACATCACTTCGCGTTACTTTCACTCGTTTATTAAATCACAAATTACTAGCGATTAATTTAAAAGAAATCGACTTTAATTTGAGAGAAAAACGATCGAAAAAATTATTTTCAGCTTTTGTTCGCAATTTTTTTAACTAAGCGCATTCATTAACTAATCGCATTTTAATTGCGCAAAGCAAAAAACTCTTCTTTCTCGACGCTTATTATCTGTAAAATATGTTAATTTGTTTATAAAAAATCTTAATAATTAAAAGATGAAATCATGCTAAGCAAACATTTGAATGGAACTTATGCCTGATCATATTTTTTTACCTAATTTAAAACAAAGTAGAAAGTTTTTTGGTTACTTTTTAATTTATTCAAACATTAAAGAAAATGAAAGAAATTATCGCGGTTTAAGTTGAAGAAACCAAGCGAGCAATCGAAAAAAAAAATCAAATTCGCCTAATTTCGCTCTTAAAATTTGTCGATTTAATCAAAATTAGTTCATCTTAATTTAAAATTTTTGAGTTAATTTGTCTCTAGCGATTAATTAATTCAGTTTGAATTTCATTTTTTCCTTCAAAAATTACATGATAAGAACTTTTCACTGTATATTCTAAAATTGTGGCCAAAGTCAACTCAGAATTGGTCACTTTTGATATACTTTATTCCTCAAATCTAAATCTTTACAATGCAATTGTTGGCAAATATGTTTGGACAAATTTTTTTTTTGTAGATAAGTAGAAAGAGAAAACTTTTTCGAAACATTTTTGACTCCGAATATTTTGTTCGTTGTGGTATTGTAAATTCTGATTTTTGCTTTAAAAAATTTTCGTTAAAATTGAGACACAAATTTTAAAGTAATGAAATTTACTATTTTATTAATTTATTTTCATCTTTATTTTGTTTCTTTAATTATAAGATGAAATATAAATTTTAATAAAATCGAACGAAATTAAGTTTGGTTTCATAAAAATTTATTCATGAAAATTTTTTTAATTGAGTTTGTTTTCATACCTAATTATGAACATTTTCAACGCTTCAAAAATTTGGGGAAAAATTTACCATTTCACAAAGTTGTTTAACAAGTAATTTTTTAGAGAAAGCTTGAAATATAATTGTTTAATCATTTCAATTTTGTGACTGTTAACAAAATTTTACTTAATTTTTTACACAAAATTTGCTTTCGAAACAGTTTTTGAAACTATTTTCACTTTAGAAAATTAAATTTTTCTATTAGCAATTCTTATGACAAAAATCAAATAATACAAATTGTAATTTTTTTATATTGTTAGTACGTATTAAGGTCAAAATTAAAAATATTTTAAGTTAAAATTTAAATTTTTTAACATTAAAAAACATGCGACAATGACGATATGAAGCGACAAAATCCACTTTCACACTTTTTTCCACTCTTTTTATTCTTCCTTCTATTCAAAACTTTCTGCACTTGTTTTCATTAATTTTTAATTTGTAATCTTCATCTAAATGAAAAAAATTTAAAAAAGAAGTAAACAAATAACAGCTCACCTTTATTTTTTAAATTTCAAATTAACTTTTTTAAAGTACTTTTCTTATATTGTCCAAAGCATAAAAATTGAGAATCTTGATACTTTACATACACTTAAAATTACAGTTAAGGGCAGAAAAATTCGCCACTTTAGCAACTGTTGAGTAACGCACTATGGTCCGAGTAGTTTGCCATCCCCATTAAATGGCCAAAGGGCGATTTTTTCTGCCTTAAGTGTACATTTATATTTGTGCAGCAAAGATGAAAATGAATTTCTGCTTTTAAGGTAAAGCCTTACTTTCCAATTTAGTTTGATTAATAAATTTGAATTTTCTGGATCAGTTGAAAGAATTACTGAAAGATTTGAAATGTATGACAACGTAACTAAAAGTAATCACTAAGCAATGCGCGAATGGACTAACTAGAGGTCGTACATTTTGTCATTTTTTAATACTTCTTCAAGCCATATGGCCGGTTTTTTCTGTTCATAGAATTTATCATATATCACATCATCATAGATATGACATCATAGATCATATATTTTATAGAATTTCAATTTTTTGTAATCCAATACCGTAGAAACATCGTAAATTCGTTTCGACAACAAATACTAACTAAATTATAAAACATTTGCTTTCATTAAAAATAGCATAATGAATATTTTTTTGCTGCTAAAAATAGTAATGAACAATTTTTCCAAGTAATATTTTGAGAGAAATCTTTGATTTTGCCATGTAAAATTGATGTAATTTTCATCATTAGTTGTTTGTAAAATTGCCTGTATTTAAAAAAATCGACATCAACATTTTCATTCATTACTTTTGGCGTTTTGACAACAGTTCTGATTGATTGTTTCTTTGTTTGACTCGAAATCAGTGCTTTGTTTTGATTGCAGAAAATTGATGGCAGTTCAAAGAACAAATTTATTAACTGTTAAATCAGTTCAGTTTATTTTTACACATTTTTGGCTTATACCACATGAAAAATGAAGTCGATTTGAATGGTTAATTCGAAATTTTGAAACCTTGTTGAAAATTTTTCCATCAATTTTATTTAATTTTTCTGCTTTCACTCGCCCCAAAAATTTTGACAATAAGTATCGAAAACCACATCCGATTAACAACTCCAGTATTTAATTTTGTCTACAGTCAGATGGAAAATTATCATAAAAATCAAGATTTTATAAAAATATCAAATATTTTTGAAGTAATTATTTGTTTTTAGGCATTTGTATTCCTTTTGTGAGCAGTGCCGCCAAAGCCTGCTCTTTGTTACCGCCGCATCGCTGTAACTCTTGGATTACATTTTCGCGTGAAAATCCGTAACCACACAATTCTTTGATTACAGCTTCGGGATATGTTGTAGTTTGTTTTTGTTGTTTTTCCTCTGAATAGAAAAAAAATGATAATCAGAAAAAAAAGTTGAAAACTTACGAGCTTCGAGAATAGACTTGTTTATAGCACTTGCCAATGCGGAGTCATCGTCCGTTGCTTTAGTCGCAATGTTTCTAAGATGAGATGGGATTTCACCTTCACTCAAAAATCTTGTCTCTGTTCCAGTAGTGCCGATGACAAGCACATTGCGTTTTAAGTCAATAGAACATTGATGCCTTTTCAGCATATCCAATCCTAACATCATGTCCATTTCTTGCTCTTCGAGTATAGTAAAAGAAGACGCTAAAAAGTCATTTTCTATCTGCAACTGACATAAATGGATTCTTCCTACAATTTTCTGAATACCGACACCTTTAGCTATACCTGCCCATCTGGTGTCGATAAGTCGAGTAATGTGGCATCTCGCAGCACAGTTTTTGCTCATTATTGTGCTTTGAGCTCCAGAATCGATGAATGCCTTTACAGGATAGCCATTAACCTTGCAATTAATGTAAAGCATAGTGACCTGTCCGTAGCTTTCGGGGTGGTATTCCATCGCTGCCTCCATATTTGAATCTATATTTTTACGTCTTATTTCCTCATCGATAAGGCGCTGAGCTTCGGAGTCGAAAGGGTCCGACAACAGCATCCTGATGCGCAATCGTTCCTGTTCTTCTCTCGCTTTCTGCTGCTCGGTGAGCACCCGTCTGAACTCTTGCGGACCGGCGTCAAAAGCAGCAGCGAGCGCGGGATTGTTATGTCGCAAAAGCGACAGCTGTTCTGGATTCGAGAGCAGCATGTTTCTAATGAAGTCCGGGTCATCCCTACGGTCAGTGCTTTCGCTCGCACTTGAGGGTACCTGTATATTGCTGAAATCGAATACCGGTTGCGAAGAGTTCGACGGATTGGCGAGCATTGGTTGAATGAGCAGCACGTCACCTTCTTTTATTTTGTAATCTTTCAGTTGCTTCTTGTCGTCGAGCAGCGGTTTGCCCTCAAACATGACGATGATTTTGCTACTCTCGATTCCGACTTCAACCGAACACAAAGCCTTCAGGTTTTCGAGTTCCATTTCAGGCGAAACCTGAAGAGTGAATATGTGTTCGTCGAGCGTTGTGATCGTCAGTTGCATTTTTGAGTGTTCGCACCGTTCGCACACTTTCAACTCTGCCGATCGTCTGCAGCGCGCCTGTCTGCGCATGTCTCCCTCAGACTCCATACTGTAAACAATGTAAGTCACCTTCGTTTACTCCAATTGTTCGAATGCGATGTGTTCGATTCGCTCTCTACTGAACGATGCTCCTCTTTAAATCGTTTCGCTGTTCGCTTTTGAAGCGACAGTGTCTGGTCAGAGACCACTATCGGGCCGATACACAGTCCATCGGCGAACGTTTGCTGCACCAAACTCGCGTTTTTCTGCGCACTTTGCTTCGTGTCTACAACAGAAATGGACGACAGACAAAAAGTTTTCACGGAAATATCGTCAACAAATCAAATGGACGTCGTTTGAGTATCAACAATCAGCTGATTGTCGATTCTAAGTCGAGGGCCTCAATCGTCGGAAGGCTTGTAAGTAAATGGGTTTCGAATTCGATCGCTGCCGATATCAGAAGAAATGCAACGAGACAGTTGCTGTTCAAAGGGCCTGGACTCGGACTCGGTCTCGTCGGCGTTTGCATAAACAATAAAGGACCGTCACTTCTGACTGAAATCGACGAAACGGAAGCAAAATGCCAACAAATCCGAAGCATATTTTCAACTTTGTTTACTAACTATCAGATAAAATCTGAAGCTGCAGAGCCTTGTTTATTCGATTTAAACAATCTTCAGTTTGGCAATTGCATTGCAAAAGGCTGCAATGCTGTTGTTTATGATGCAAAGCTAAAAGGCAATACAAATCAATTCGCTGTAAAAATGATGTTCAATTACGATGCAGAATCGAATGCTGCTGCAATTTGGAAAGCGATGAATAAAGAATGCATTACTTTTAATGGCAATTTTTCATCGAACAAAGAGCTAGAAATTATGTTGAATACTCCGAATCGACAAAAGCTTAAGCCACATCCAAATATAATCGAAATCAAAGGCGTATTTGCTGATTATGTTCCATCTTTGCCGGAAGCTATTGAATTATATCCTAACGCGCTTCCTCTGCGTCTTTGCGATCAAGGTTTCGGACGCAATATGACATTATTTTTAGTTATGAAAAAGTAAGCGCAAATAGTAATTGGGTAATTGTTTTTCAATAATTTTTTTTTATAGGTATGATATGAGCTTGAAAACTTTTTTAGTCGAGCGAGATTTGAAGACGCAGACATCTTTATTTTTGTTGAGTCAATTGTTTGAAGGCATTTCGCATTTGATCAAACACAAAATCGTTCACAGAGATATTAAAACAGATAATATTTTGTTAGATCTCTCTTCGGGTATGTTTATAATTTTTTGAGCCATTTATTTATCGTATAAACGTTTAGATCCAGATTTTCCTTGGTTAGTAATAACAGACTTTGGATTTTGTGTAAATTCGTTGAGGATTCCATTGAATTCTGATGAAATAACTCGAGGAGGAAATAGAGCATTAATGGCTCCTGAAATAGTTTGCGCAGAACCCGGTCCATTTTCATACATAGATTATTCAGCTTCGGATTTGTGGTCTTGTGGCACTATTGCTTATGAAATATTCAATGCAGAAAACCCTTTTTACCCTAATAAAAGCAAAAAGTATTTACAAAATAATAACTACAAAGAAGAACATTTGCCCATTATGCCTCCCTCAACACCAAAGCCTATTGCTGCATTGATCTTTGATATTTTAAAAAGGAACCCTTCGGAGGTAAGAAATAACAAAGAAAAAGTCTATGCTAAGTTAACATTCTTATCCAGAGACCTCATCCCAAAGTCGCAGCCTCACTTTGTGAAATGCTCTTATTTTTTTCAAGACGTAATTTAATGGTGTTCAAAACACAAATTGATCGTTCAGAAGTTTATAAGTCTCGTAAATTGTTGCAATGGTTGAGGGCATTGGCCACAATAACATTATGTCAAAGAAATACCATGACTGGTGGAAGAAAATTGAACGCGGCAGAGATGAAACTGCGGCTTATGTTTTTATCTGAGGTAAAGATCGAATACTTGTTACCAGCTTTGTCTTATATCTCAACAGAAGAAAAAATTTGAAAAATTCATAAATTGATGTTTTGAAATTTTAAAGTGTATTAAAACATTGTAAAATTATGCTTTGTGCTTAAATTTCATTTTCCAATAAATTCACTTAACGTTGTAACCACGATTGTTTTAATTTAAACTTGTCCATATTTTTAATTATTGCGTCTACTATTTGCGGCGCAGTCTTATCCTGACCATAATAATCTACAAATTCGCCTTTAGGATCGACCAGATAAGTAATTATCGTATGGTCTACAATATAATCATTCATTTCATCGCGCGGACCTTCACTAAAATAAACTCTATATGCTTTCGTAACAGCAGCTATTTGTTCTTTGGTTCCCGTTAATCCAATTAATTTCGGCGAAAATTCTTTCACATATTTGCCGACAACTTGTGGAGTGTCTCTTTCGGGATCAACTGAAATAAACAAAGGCAAAATATTTTTGCCTTTTGATTCGAGTGAATCGATAACCGCACACATTTTGTCCATTTCTTCGGGACAGACGTCTGGACAATGTGTGAAGCCGAAATAAATCAATAACCAGTTGCCGAGAAGATCTTTTGAAGAGGTCGGTTTGCCGTTTTGATCGACGAGTTCGAACGGTCCTCCGATCAGCGCTTTGCCCAGAGTTCGTCTTCGCTGTCGCAGCATTTCGCGTTCCTTTTCATTTTTGTAGAATAGACCGGCGGCAAACACCACTCCGACGCCAGCCGCGGACAGCAAAAGACTTTTCCACGTCAAAGGACCCTTTTTCAGAAAAGACAGCTTTTTCGAGTCTCGCGTTGAAAAAGAAGCGAACGATTGTCGAAAGGAAGGCCGCGAAACAAGAAGAAAGCGTTGAAAGCGAACGCCGCTTTCGAAACAAACTTTAAACATTTTTCAATTTTCGCTTTCAAACGAACGAACACATTGCTTCGCGCGGGAACGTTGTCGAGTGACGATCGCTTTGAACTATGGAACGAGAACAGTTCGAATCAGTGCTCAAAACAGAGATATACTTGAATAGGAATATACACAGTGCGATCGTTTTCGGGGGTAGGATAGGGTCAGAAAAAATGAGAATTACTTAATTTTTGGATTCATTTCTCAAGCTTTATTCACACTTAGCAAAAATTTTGAGAAAAAATTCATTTTATTCGAATACAATAATACTGTTTCTGTGGGTAATTACGTCGATCCATTCAACAATATCGCTGTTTCAAGTATTTGATGCGAACTGAAGATAAAAAATTCTAAGGAGTGTTCGAAACAGTTTAACACACGAAGGGATCGACACAATTACGAATAGAAAGATGATTGTTGTACTCGAATATTGTGTTTTTTCTTAGAAATTTTTGCTTAAAGCGAAATCAAAAAAAATTATTTTGATTTTTTCCTACTCTAAATTAGCCCGATAGAGATTGTTCAGCGTGATTTCTTCTTCAAGTCTTATGCATTAATTGCAAAAGCAATAATTCAGCTACAGTCGTTGGTAAAATATATGCACAACTTTACAAGATAGCTGTTGACATCTGTTGCCGATCAATCTCATTAAGAAAGTACAGTCGTGAGCTGATAAATGTGTTTAAATTATCTTACGAAACTCTTGTTGCTACCATTTACCAAATATTGCAACGTACATATTTGGTTTATGGAACCCGTGCTAACATCTATTGGCGCTGATGTTCAGTGTTAAAACTTCTGTTTTAAATTTTATACACTAGATGTCAACACGGATTCCATAAAACAGGATTCTGGACTTTGGACTCTGCCGCATTTGAACTCACGATACATTGGAGACAAGTCCAGCGTTTTACCGCTGGATCAACACGCGAACACGAAACTATTGCGTTTGCAATTAATGCAATCTCTATCGGGGCTAATTTAGAGTCGGAAAAAATCAACATAAATTCATTTTTTTGGATTTATTTTTAAATGTTCATAACTTTTAAACGGAAGGTTGCCGAAACAAAAAATAATGACAAATTTGAACTTTTCGGCACATAAAGTAAAATTATACCGCTGTTTCGAATACTTAGAATTCAGAGAAAACAGAATTTTGAGGGTAAAACGGCGAAAAGAGAAGAAATGAGCAGAAGTGCAAAAGAGAGCAAAATTCCTAAAGCAGACGAACAAATACAAGTCTCGAAGATGGTGAGTGCGGCGAGAAGCAAGCCAATGGATTTGTCCGAAATCGAGTGCGAATGGGAGCAGACATTTATCGCGAGCATTGAACATTCGCGAACAGTGCCGTACATAAGCCTGTTTAAGCTGAAAATGATGCGAATTGAGTTTCAAGGATCGGGCGGTTGGCAAAATCTGAAGCAAAAGCTTAATCTCAATGCGAGCTTCGGTTATACGCAATACATAAAGGCGTTTTTCAGCGAAAACGTTCTCTCGAAGCGTAAAAAGAAAATCGAAGAGATTTTCGAAGTTGACGACGGACCGAATGCATTCGATTACAGTTCACAACTCGGTCTCGAATTCTGGTCGCTTTATTGTAATGTCGAGAAAAACTTTTTGAAGCGGTCAATTGCGAGCGAATTCTGGGAGATGAAGCAAGATGAAAAGCAAGCAAAAGAGAGGCTCGTACATTTGGCTGAAAAGCATACAGGATATTTCTCATTCGTTCAAGGAGTTGTGCTCTTTATTTGGTCTTTTCTAAAAGGAGAGTACAGTCCTGTTCGTGCTCCGCATAAACGAATCACTCCTGAAGAACGATTTCGAGTGCAGAGTTTAGCTAGTTTGACAGCAGCCGATCAGGAAATTATTCCACCACGCGAGTATAAAACTTTGAAAGAAAAGTTCATAAGGCAACTTCTTTACATTTATAAAGCGCTTGTCGATTACTTAGGAGGAAAATGGCCACGAATCAGATTACCGACTTTAGAAGAGGTTTACGATGATATGCTTATTTGGATGTTGGATTTAAATAACTCAAAGGAACGTATAGATGCAATTATGAATGACAGGATCAAAAAACAAATTATATGAATTGTTACCACTCAACACAATAAAGCGAATGAAAAAGTTGCTTTTTTAACTACCTTTAGCATAAGCATTTCCTCCAAATTTTCACACTTTGCATTTGTTTTAATTTTAACGATTCTTCATAAAAAGTGTTTACTCACTACTTTTTTATTTTCAATATTGATATGGTTTATACACTCGATTCAATTTATTCTTCATTTAATTTTTCATTCTTAATGGTTTTATTTTATTAATGGTTTCAAAAATTGTAAAAGCAATAAAGTTGAATTTATGATATTAATGATTATGAATTAATTTATGAATATGTGATATTCATCATAATTGTCAATAAAACTTTACGTTCGTTCAGCGATTAAGATCGTTAAGCCTGAAAAAAGTTGACAATTGCATCCCTTTCGTTACAATTGTTAAATATGAAACATGAAACTTCATTTAAATGAAATTTTCCTTTTCACTGCCTTTTACATTTGTTTTTTATTATTAAATACAGCCTCGTGCAAATTAGTTTGCTATCTCTGCCATTCAAAACATTTAAAATGTATCATTGCTGAAAAGATGGCAAATTAATATGCATAAAGTTGTCGATTCATTCGATTTTATAAAAAAACACGCTGCATGACGATGATACAACCAGTGGGCTGGCTGTAGATTGGGTTATAATCAGCAATTATCACTACGTCTCGTGAACGTAAATTTTGTCTGCGCCTACTGGAGTACTTAAAACCCACTCGCGAACACCGTTCGATTCAGATCCCAAGTTTTTTAGAAACGAAAAGTTTCATAATTCAATATTTAAGCGGAATGGATTCATGAATTGAAATGTGAACAGTAAGTTTGTTTATTCTTTCTTTGTTTTTCTGTGTTAACTTTCACGTTACTTTGGATTTTTCCATTGTAAAAATTTGAAAATTTAAAAATTCCATCAGAATTTTGATCACAAAATCAATCATAATAAATTGTTCATATTCCTATCGTTGAATATATTAAAATATTTATCAATTTGAAATTAAAACGACAAAAACACTTCATAAACAATCGCCATCAAAAAGTGAAACAATCATTTATCATTTCTAAAAAACTCATGAAAAACTCATATTTATTTCAATCAAGTTAATTTTCTATCTTATCAGCAAAAAACATTGGAAAAAACCAATTCTAAATAGTATCGGTAGCAAATAAATATGAATGAAGCTATAATTACCTCTAATCAAAACAGCAAATATATTAATCCATACTTACAAATGGTTAAAAAAATGAAATTTTCCTAACAAGGAAAGTGCTTTTTGTGCCCACTCCCGATTCAATGAAACTTGGTATGAAAATAGAACTTCATGTGTGTATTAAGAGTCACCTTCATCATAATTTGGAATTTTGCGCGTGAAGCAAGTTATTCGCGTGCAAACTTTAACATTAAGTGTAATGAGAAAAATTTTGTTTTTTCGATTGCGGGCCTAAATCTTAACCAATTTTCAAAGTGTTAAAACTCATTATGTGCTAGATATTGTAGATTATTATCTCGATTATAATTAATGTTAAAACATCTCAAAAGCAATTTTTCATTGCTTTGATACAAAGTTATCAGATATCTTTCATAAAATAGCAGTTGAATAGTAATATTCATATAAAACAAACCAGGTGAAGATTTGTTAAGATTAAGGCTCGCAATCGAAAAAACAAAATTTTTCTCCATAGACTTAGTGTTAAAGTTTGCACGCTAATAACTTGCTTCACGCACATAATTCGCGCCGATGATGGAGGTAACTCTTAATACACACACACATGAAGTTCTATCTGCACACCAAGTTTCATTGAAATTGGGAGCGGGCACAAAAAGCAGTTTCATTGTAAGCAATTTATTTTCAGCAAAACTTCAATTTTAGTGTTTTCAAATTAAAGAATAACGTAACTTGTGCATTAAAAAATTTCTCAGTGATAAAATTTCAATTCGCATCATTTTTAGTATTTTCAAAAAACTTTTCAGCGTTATTCATGATTGTTGCCGAGTAAATGGTCAAAACTTGTCATAGAAAAAGAAACAAACTGATTATCTTACTTGCGCATGGATTGAAATGTTCAGCTGAAATACGTGTGATTGTCATTGACTTTAAACCTCACAAAATCTCTTATCTTTAATAAACATCCAATGATCAACGCTTCAGAAAGTGAGGAGATTTTGTGGCGTTAACTGTAATCACGCTGCCAGCCGAAATGTGCGTTTTTTTCACTGGCACTGTTCTGTAGAAGTCTAAGAGGGTTGTGATCTTTAGATGAGGGTCAGAAACGAAGCTATCTTGGTCATAAAACATTTATTGTTCCAAGATAAAGCACCGCAGGTTACAGTTGCAAAACGACGATAGCAAAAAAGTTGTTGGTTATAAAAAAAAGTCATAGTCAATAACAGTTTTCTAAACTTAATTCTTCTTAAATTTTGATATGTCTCTCCAATTATTGTGCCATTACTCAGTTAACATACAGTAATCTCTGTACAAATATAAATCTTCAAAAACTAAATCGTTTATCACTTTTTTAAGATAAATTTACGATCTTGATAATTCGCATTTTTCCTGCAATACGAACTTATTTCACAGAATTTTTATATATTAGGCTTTTAGAAGTAATTGCCGTTCATTATTACGAATTTTTAGGATCATTTCGTTCTGAATTTGACAAATGTTTTCACATTCTTACAATTATCCTCAACTAAAATCTGTGTTAAAATTAATTAACATCTTTTTTAATCTTTAATTTGAAAGCATTGTTTCTATTTGATTTCTATTTGAAAGCAAACATAATATTGGGAAAATAAGCGGTCAAAAAGAAGTGATCTTTTTGTTAATATAAAGCTTAGATCAATTAAACATGGGTTTTCATCCATTCAAAACAAAACACGATTTGGCAACTTTTTCGATTAATATAAAAATTTTTAGTAAAAATTCTATTCGATGACGGTTTAATTTAATAAATTTATTGTAAAAGGCTGTATCTAACATGTGTTAGAGGAAACCTTTTGTAATAAAGTACTCAACTATCGTTGCTTCGATCAATGTCTAAATCATCCCATGTTTTCACTATTATTTCACTTATGGTAGCAAGAATTTTTGTTTTCATCTACTTACTGTTTTTGAATGATTTCTCTCTTTTCTCAAACATGAAATCCCAGACAAAGAAGAATATCGAGAATTTAAAAAAAATGTTCAAATACTTTATTTGCTTACTTGCGCGCACTTTATCTATTTTCCTGTTTTTAAAGAAAACTCTAGAACAAAATTTTTACTTTTTCATATCGATAAATTCTGTCACGCATTTTACAAGCAATGAAATGCAAATTAACGAAACATCTTTTCACGTAGTCGAAAAACTCTTTAATATTAAAGTATCGGTTCAATATATGAAATAAACTTTATTTTTATTAAATCTTATGATAAATGAGCTATTAATCTGAATGTTTTTAAGTGTGTCTTAGATCATTGAGGGTTTGATACAAACATAAGTATTGTCATTGAATTTTTAAATTTAAAATGAATCTTATAAAATATCACCTCTTAAGTTATGATAATTAATTATTTTACGTTTAAAAGCCAATTTTAAGCTATGTGGTGAGACGAAACCATACAAACAACATTTGAGTAAGCAACTGATAATTTTCTGCTAAAGTATAAGATAACGAGTTCAGTGAATTCGTTTTAACGTTCGAGGTATGTACCTATTTATCAAGTACTTTTTAAGCATCCGAGTAAGTTAAGTCGCAATTTTCACGCAAAAGTCTATCAGTTTCGGCCATCTTTTTGTTGAACTGGATGTACAGCTACTACCAGAATTTTTTTGCTATCTTATTTTAAACAGGCACATTCAAAATAAATTGTTGAAAATATTTTGGCAGGATCTATATATTTAAATATTGCGTTAAATAATTATATTAATTTATTTTTGCTTTGACAATGCTTTAACATCTCAAAAATGTTTTAACACAATATAAACGAAAAAATTTCCTTGTTCCCTGTTTCCTGTTAAAAAATCAATTTTTTTTCATATTCAAAGTTAAAATATAATAACAAACCACTTTAATTGCTTTTTCTTTTTCTCTCTGCATGCGATGAAGTCAAGCTAAGTTTTATCTTCTTCTAAGAAATTTATTTCATTTGTGGATAAACTGAGCCAATTCAATTTATCAGCAAAGTTTGCACGTGAATCAAAAAAATAAATTGACTTCAAACGAAGTTTACTTTCTAGATTCTTCTTTCTGAGTCGAATTTCCAACTTTTCCACCGTCAAACACACTTAAAATGTATAAAAATGCGATAACCAAAAAGTATATAAAGAAATGTTGCAACAAGTTTCGAAATTGTTTCGCCTTATTTGAAAAAATAAGCATTTTGCGCTGTTGTCAAGCGGTCGATAAATTTGTCCGAAATTAAATCGAAATGTAGGCTCCAAAATCTTGAAATGATCCATAAATTCTTATGCCTCTATTTTTCTCAGGTGTGACGATTTGAAAGGAAAGAAGTTGATTGATGAGTGCAACGATGGCTTAAAACTGAATTCAAAAGTCAGGAAGGATGGCGACGGAATTTACCAGGAAAATAAGATCGTTCGCATGGCACTTTTTGGATTGGGACGCATTGGCACAATTCACTTGGAGAAACTTCTATCACATCCAAGCGTTAAGTTAATGTATTGCGTCGAGATGGACGAAAAACGCACTCAATTCGTTAAATATCGCTATAACCTAAACCATGTGAAATTTTTAACTCAAAATGAAGAAGACACTGTATTTAATGATGAAGAGGTAGATGCTGTTATCATAGGAACACCCACAAAATTTCATGAAAAGTTAGTAATCAAGGCTTTGGAAGCCAGAAAAGGAATTTTTTGCGAGAAACCTCTTGCAGTAACTTTCGAAGGGATGAGAAGATGTTATCTTCTCGCAAACAAATTTAATCTTCCTTTGCTATGCGCTTTCAATCGACGCTTTGATCCTAGTTTTAGACAAATTAAAGATCGAGTGGAACGAGGGGAAATCGGACAAGTACAAGTAGTGAAGACTTGTTCTAGAGACCATCCTTCTCCACCGATTGAATATCTCAAAACCTCAGGTGGCATCTTTCACGACTGTGCGATACATGACATTGATATGATTTGTTGGATAGTTGGAGAGTATCCGATCAGCGTTTACGCAGAAGGACATGCATTTATCCCCGAAATAGCAGAAATTGGTGATTATGACACTGTTTTTATTACGATGAAGTTTGCTACTGGAGTTATTGCTACAATTGACTTGAGCAGAAATGCAGTTTATGGCTATGATCAAAGATTAGAAGTTTTTGGTAATAAAGGTATGCTTTGCTCGAACGGTGTGAGGCCGACCGCAGTTGAGCATCATTCTTCTATCGGAACCACACAAGTTCCAATTTGCAATTCATTTGCTACTCGCTATGCGGAATCATATAACATTGAAGTTGAACACTTTATCAACTGCATGAAAGGCACTCAACAAATTGAAGTTAAAGATTTTCAGACATTGGCGGTCAACAAAGTTGCTTCTTGTTGCGAAGAATCTGCGAAACACAGGAAATTGATAGAAATACCAAAATCGATGTACGAATTTGGCTTAGCCAAAAAAGTCGACAAACTGGCTGTAAATGAAGTCGAAGTGATAAAAGATATAAAAGAAGTGGAGGAAATAGCAGTTGCTTCGGTCTAAATTGCTCTTTTTGGACGTATTTTAAAACTTTCTCACTTACTTTTGATCAAACTTTCGTTTCACTGTAAAATTTTATTCATTTGTTTGACAGTTTGCTTTTAAAACAATACCACACAAAGAGAACATGTATTTTAATATAATAAAAATACTTAAAAGAAAAGAAAAGAGTGGTTGGACTTTGGCAGTAAAGTAAAGCTGAACTTTGAAGCATTGATATGTGGCATAAAAAGCCAAAACGGGTCCCGATTTCGCAATTGTGCGCTATACTCGAGCGCCTATCAAACAGCGACCTCTGTGAGCACGCGTTCGATTCGAACGAGTAGCGTTTTGCGAACGGAACGCGAGAGAATCGCTAATCGCTGGTCTTTAATTGATTCGAAAAGCGGTCACCATTTGAAAGGTTTGTTCGTTGTTTTCGTTTGCTTGCGTTTAGCGGAAATCCTCTCATTTGTCTCTTTCGTCGAATCGGTCGAACGGCACGCGTTCGAGGCGTTGTTTTGTTGCGCGCTTTTTGGTTTTTTTTCATTTTTCGAAACACTTGCACTCATTCGAAGCGATGAGTGAAGAAACGGTTCTTAAGCGCAAAGACAATCTCAGCGATCACGAAAGCGAAGCCAGTCGCAAGAAAGAGAAAGTTAATCACAGCTTTGAAGTGCTTTTCGACGATAGCGAAGATGAAAACGATTTGCGAGAGGAAAGCGACTCGCAAAAAGAAAATCGAGAAGCCAATAAATGCGGTCAGTATTTTGCTTTCTTTCTCGCCTCTTCACTCTTCACATTTATTTGCTACTTCACAGACTTCTTCGGCTTACCGCCACAAGTGAAGCATATTTTGACCGAAAAGCGAAACATACACAATTTATATGAATGGCAAAAAGAATTAATGCTAGAATTGAACTCGAATTATCGTAATGTGGTTTATTCGCTTCCAACAAGTGGTGGAAAAACTCTTGTCGCAGAATTGATGATACTTAAAGAACTTTTGCTCAATAGTAAAAACGCTTTACTCATTCTTCCATATGTATCTATTGTCCAAGAAAAAATAAGGCAACTAAGCCCATTTGCATCGGAATTCAACTTTCTCATGGAGGAATATGCAGGTCCAAAAGGAGTTATTCCACCGAAAATGAGAAGAAAATTCAAGTAGGAGATGAATTTTTTGTTTTCTTATTTCTTGTTTTCATTGCCTTTTCTAGATCTTTATACATAGCAACCATAGAAAAAGCTCATCTTTTGTTAACATCACTCTTGCAATTGAATAAGCTAGATAAGATCGGTTTGCTAGTTATTGATGAACTTCACATGATTGGAGATGGCTCTTCTCGAGGAACAGTATTAGAAACTTTGATAATCAAAACAAAGTTAGCGATGGCAAAGCATGGATTCAATATTAGAATAATCGGGATGAGCGCAACTTTGAGCAATTTAGATGATTTTGGAAAATTTTTAAATGCAGATGTTTATGAAAAAAACTACCGACCACTTGCACTTAAAGAATATGTTAAATGTGGATCAAAAATTTATGAATTCATACCGGAGGAAGAAGAACCTTTCAAATTTCATAGAGAGATTAATGACGATTCTATTCCCGAAGATCCAGAAAATTTACGAATACTAATCAAAGAGATTTTGCCTCATAATTCTTGTCTTGTTTTTTGTCCAACCAAACGTCACTGTGAAAATGTCACTCTTATGCTATGTAAATTTTTTGATGAAATGTTACCACATAAGAAGTGTGAAAAACTTGCATTGATTAATCAATTTATTCAAATCAACAATGGAACTATGTGCAAGATATTGAAAAGAAGTATACCTTACGGTGTAGTGTATCATCATTCAGGACTGACTGCAGAAGAACGAGAACTAATTGAAACAGCTTTCTTATCAGGCACTTTGTCTTGTATAGTTTGCACTTCAACACTTGCAGCAGGTGTGAATCTTCCCGCTCAACGTGTTATTATAAGAGAGCCATACATTGGAAGATCATTTATTTCCGTGAGTTCATACAAACAAATGAGTGGAAGAGCAGGACGTGCGGGATTTGGCTCTGAAGTTGGTGAAAGCATACTTATCACATCTGAAAGAGATATAAATTCAGTTAAACAGCTATTTATTGCACCAATCATGCAATGTCTAAGCTCTTTGAGACTAGGTGGAAATGGTCTCTCAACATTAATTCTTAGCCTCTTCTATCTTGGCTTTTCTACAAGTCTCGAAGATATTAAGAAAATTATTTTAAATGAATCTCTTTATGGTGTTCAATTTCATAAGAAAGATGAATTTTTCAATGTCATTTATGATTCTTTTTCAAAACTCTGTGATTTGAAACTTATTTCAAAATTTGATAATGATTCTCCGTTTGTCGTTACACCTTTAGGTGTTGGAGTTGTTAAAGGCCTTATAAATGTAGATAAATGTACTAGAATTTACGATCAAATCAGCCAAAATCTTACTAGTTTCAACTTATCAACTGATCTTCACTTAATTTATCTTTCAACCTTACCTTTTGATGAGGATGACTTTGGAATTTCGGTGGATCCCGCTAAATTTTTCGATTCTTATCTCGCACTAAATGACGAAGAACATAAAGCAGCTACAGTCATTGGCATCAAACCTGGAGCCGTCACAAGATTCAGGCAAAATGGAATTGTTAATGAAAAGTTGAAACGGTTCTACGTTACAATGATTGTGTATGATGTTAAGAAACGTATAACAGACTTGTCAGTATTATCAGAAAAGTAAGTTAAATTTGAATTCGCTTTAATCCTACACTTTTCATATAAATAGGTACGATTTACAGAGTGGAACTCTACAATTGCTTCTCAGTCAACTCGCCACCAATGCTTCTTCGTTACATAGATTTGTTGCTGAAATCAAAAAGTTTGAAAAGCTTGAATCTATTTTAGAGAATTTTTCAAAAACATTATTCTATTGTTGCACTCCTGAATTGATACCATTGCTAGAGCTTCCAGCAGTAAAGATTGCAAGAGCAAAGCAACTTTATTCAGCTGGTTTTAAAACGATAACGGATATTGCAAAAGCGAGCACGAATGATCTAGTGCGGAGTGTTGATAAAATGTCGAAAAAACAAGCGCAAGAAATAATTCAAAAAGCAAAAAACTTTTTATTAGCCTCTGCCGATGAACTCGTAGAAGAGGCAAATGAGCTCGCCGTTATTGCTGAAAGTTGATTTATTTAGTGTTTGTTTGAATGATTACTGATTAAAAGTTTAATTTTTTCAATCATCTCAATTTTACTTTAGATGGCTGTCGTTTTAATGATCGCTGAAAAGCCCTCATTAGCAGAATCTTTGGCTAAGATCCTATCAAATGGGCATGTGAAGACTAGAAAAGGATCAAATGGTGCTTGTTTCATACACGAATACCGGGGGGCATTCAACGGAATATCTAATTGTTTATTTAAATTTACTTCCGTCTGTGGACATGTCATGACAAGTGATTTTCCAGGAAAATATAACAATTGGGATAGAGTTGAACCTCTGGAGCTGTTTTCTGCTCCTGTTATAAAAAAAGAAGCCAATCCGAACCTACATATGCCAAAATTTTTGCAAGGCGAGGTACGACCTGAATAAATTATTCAAAAGTTTACAAAAAGTATCCAGGCTCGAAACGCTGATTATTTGGTCTTGTGGCTCGATTGTGACAAGGAAGGCGAGAATATCTGCTTTGAAGTTATAGATTGTGTTAAGACATCAATGCGCATTTCATTTTACAATCCACAAGTAATTTTACTTCATGTGAGCAGAGACAATATTTATTTTTTATTTAGACTGTATTCAGGGCGCGTTTTAGCGCCATAACAGAAAAGGATGTTAAAAACGCCATGAGATCTCTTGTTTCTCCCAATAAATTGGAAGCTTTATCAGTTGATGCCAGACAAGAAGCCGACCTAAGAGTTGGCTGCGCTTTCACCCGATTCCAAACAAAGTATTTCCATGTATGTTACATTTTTGGAGTCAATTTAACTTACATTGCCGATAAAAATAGGGAAAATATGGAGATCTGGATAGTGCTCTAATTTCTTACGGACCTTGTCAAACACCCACTCTTGGGTTCTGTGTTGATCGTCACGATAAGATACAATCATTTCAACCTCAACCGTATTGGGTTTTGCAAGTGTCTCTTCAAGGAAAAAGTGGACCAACAATTAATGTTGACTGGGAGAGAGAACGAGAATTTAATCAAAGTACAGCGAAATCATATCTGAGACGCGTCAAATCTCAGAAAAAAGCTATTGTTATATCAGTTTCAAAGAAAGTCAAGTCAAAAACTCGTCCACAAGCTTTAAATACGGTTGAGCTTCTTAGAGTAGCGAGTGCTGGGCTGGGAATCGGACCTCACCATGCTATGCAATTAGCAGAAAAACTGTACACTCAAGGTTATATAAGTTATCCTCGGACTGAAACTACACATTATCCAGCAAATTTTGACCTAATTGGCACTTTAAATCTTCAGAAGTCACATCCTGATTATAGTACTGTTGTACAAAAGCTTATTTCTCAGAAGTTAAACAAACCTCGTTCTGGTCACGATGCTGGTGATCATCCTCCCATTACTCCTATGCGTACTGCTACTCAGAATGATTTTTCAGACAGGGATTCGTGGCGTGTATATGATTACATTGTTAGACACTTTATTGGTACTTTAAGCAAAGATCTGATTTATGAACAAACCACGATTAATTTCTTAATTGGTGAAGAAAAATTTTCTAAAAGTGGCTGTCACACGCTTGATCCTGGTTTCACTGAAATCATGCCATGGCTATCACTTCCAAATGATCAAAGAATCGATACTGATATTAAGATTGGAGATGAATATTTTATAGTTGATGTAAAATTAATTGAGCGAATGACATCACCTCCAGATTACTTATCAGAAGCTGATCTTATTGCTTTAATGGAAAAGCATGGAATAGGAACTGATGCTTCAATTCCTACTCACATAAATAACATATGCCTACGTAATTATGTTAAAGTTGCTTCAGGTAGAAGACTTATACCTACTCAACTGGGAATCGTGCTTGTTCACGGTTACCAAAAGATCGATAGTGAATTAGTTGAATCAACAACTAGATCAGAAGTAGAAAAACAATTGAATGAAATAAGCATAGGCAAAGCAGACTATGAAACAGTTTTGAAACGAACGCTTCTTAATTTTAAAAACAAATTCGAGACATTTATGGCTAACATTGGAGCGATGGATGAGTTGTTCGAAGTCTCATTTTCTTCCTTAGCAGATTCCGGGAAACCTCTATCCAGGTTTGTCCTCAAAAATAAACTTAAATAAAAAAGTCTTTCCTTAGATGCGGAAATTGTCGACGTTATTTGAAGCTCATCGCTGCAAAACCCGCTCGATTATATTGTAATGTTTGTAACCAAACTCTTTCTGTTCCTCAAAATGGAAGTTATCGACAGTACAAAGAAGTTAGCTGTCCTCTGGATAATTTTGAGTTGTTGTACTTCACAGGAAACAATAAGAGTTTTGTTTTTTGTCCGAATTGTTACAATAATCCACCATTCGAAGAAATGAAAAAGTTATCTGGTTGTAATTCTTGTCCAAATGAAAATTGTCCTCAATCAATGGTCTTTCACGAAATATCTACTTGCTCGGAATGTAGCTTTAACGGAAAACTTGTACTGGATCCTGGTTCCGGGCCTCCAGAATGGCGCATCGCATGTAATAAATGTGATTTTTGGTACAAAAGTTTTAAAGAAGCAATTAAGGTCAATGTTGAAAACGATAACTGTGGACGATGTGAAAGTAAGTTAATTATGATCGAATACAAAAAGGAGCACAATCCCAGTGAGCTCAGAGGTTGCATGTTTTGCGACGAATCGCTATCAAGATTAATTTTTGCCAAAAACCCGAAGAATTTAAGAGGAAGAGGACGCGATCACTCATCAGCAAGAGGAGGTTATAAAAGAAATATGGGTGGTGATAGTAATCAAGCAAGCAACAGACGCTCTACGAGAGCAAGAGGTCGAGGCAGAGGCAGAGGTCGTCGAGGAGGTGCAGGTCGAGGTCGCACCGCTGAAGATGATGATGTTGAAAAAACAAGAAAAGCTTTTCAGCTTTCTGAATTTTTTTAATGCTTGTACTATATAAAATCAAATCTTGTAATTTGAGGAAAACGAGGATTTTTGAAGTAAAAACTTTTTGAAAATCCTTTTTAATTTTCGTGAACACAAAAGACCATAAATCCAATTCTTTAGTACAAACCATTGATGATTTTACGGATTCAAGTATAAGAAAAGAACGCTGATGAATTTTTTGAATGATGTTTGAAAATCGAATTTTGTTTGTTTGAACTTTACTCATCGAAATCTGCTAAATTGATCTGCGGATTGGAATTATTAGCTTGAAAGATGTGTTTGCTTTAAAAAAATAGTTTTTTGAATTTTCCAATTAAGCTCTTAACGCGATGGGATGCAGTTTTGCTTAACAATGAACTTAAAAGAGTTAAGTTACCGTATTTAATTTTCAATTTCAACTATTAAAAATTGCAAATAAGTCTAGTTTACGAATTGTATTCAATCAAAAATTGAACGTCGAAATCGAGCTTAGAAAAATAGAAGCACAACTCGCACTGTGAATGCAGAAGAAAACAAAGTTCGTTAACTTTTCGTCGTTATTTTTGTTCTTTTCTCTCATTTCTCTTAAAAATAAATTAAAATTAACTGATCGTTTATGTGTAGATAAACAGATGAAAGAGAGTATGCTGCTTAATACATAGCATTGAAATACGAATGTATAAAAAATTAAACATTGAAGCGATTTATGTTATTCAATGCTGACATTAACTTAATGTATGAAATGCGCGTACAGTGCCGTTCAGAAAAAGTGCCAAATGTTTTCGGCTGCCCGATGGGTTGCATGAAAATCGCATTTATTTTGGCATTACTAAATGTCAGAGTCATGGGATTACTTTGTTTAATGCTTTTTCAAAAATGAAAAAAATTGAGCATTTGCTTTGCAACAGTCATTGATTAAATCAGTCAAGTTTGATAAAATGAATTTAGTCTCAAATAAAAATTGTATAAGAATCAAGCTTAACCACTAGTCACTATATTCACGTCAGTTTTCAATTTAAAAATACTGTAATTACAGTTTTACTAAAATAAAATTGCTTGTAAAAATTCCTGTTTTCATTAATTCCTAAAAGGTTTGCAATTGAATAAATTCATTATTAGAGGGTGTATCCTCTATGTCTATTATTGTTAGATAGACCCTTTTATTACAAGTACAGTTATAATTACAAATATTTGCAACTATACTATTATTATATTTATTGATTAGATGGTTTGAAACCGCTTTTTGCTGCGAAAATAAAGAAAGACTATAAAGGCAGCCTTTTATGACGGACACTATAATTCTTTGAATAAAACTGACCCTTGAAATTGAAATTTCGACAAATTTTGTGAAGTTAGCTCTTTGCAAAAAAGTTGAACAATGATCGACGTAATTGTTGAGCGCCCCCGAACACGCATGTTTCGCGTTTACAATTTGAGTGAAAATTGACGAAAAGAAAAATGAATTCAAACGAAAGCGAAGAAAACAGTGAAATCCCAAACTTGTGTCAAGTAAGAGAATGCTTTGTTCGCGAGACGCTCTTCATTCTCATTTCATTTGCAGAGCATTCAAAAAGCAGTTTTGAATGCGACAAAAGTGGCGAACAGCATTCCTCTTTCGGAGTTTACTTTTTACAGCAGTTTCAATGTTTTTTCAAAAGTAATGCAACACGAGAAGAAAAGCATCGATGCTATGTAAGCCTCACTCATACCGTGCCATTCTGTAATTGGCTTATATTTAAAGGGTTTCTTCACTTTTGAAAAATAATGGCATGAAAACATTCGAAAAGCGAACCGAAATCGACGATAAATTCGATGTTCTTTGTGATGCAAATGATGTTATCGTCGATCGAATCGTAATTTTTTCTTTTTTTTTCTTTCCGCTTTTATAATTTAACCTTACTTTAGAACAATTTATTGGACGACGCTCAAGGCTTAAAAAAGAAAGACGAAGAGTTGATTATCGCAACTCTTAATGTTAACAAAAACACGCATTCTTTAGTAACCCAGTCGACCGCAAGTTGGAATAAACAAATTGGAAAGAAGCAAGAAGGAATTTATAATTTGTTTTCTGCAAAAACAATTCAGAGACCACAGGCGAAGTTCAAAGACAAAATTGACAACAGTAACTGTCCATTTGTGCCTAGAATCTCCGAAAAACCCAATTCTATAAAACCATTGGCGATCCTTCCCGAAATAGGAGAGAATGGTGAAACAACTTATTCTCATCCGTATGAATTTGAAATCGAAAAATTTGAAATATTAGAACATACTCTTGTGTCTGTTACTCCTAAAGTAAATACAATTCCTAGGTTTTATTATTCAATTTATAGTTTTCTTTTTAAGATTCCAAAACCATTACGGGAAACACCTCTTCACTACATCAGCACACTCAGCGAACTTCATAAGATGATTTCAAAACTCAAAACATGCATCGAGATCGCAGTGGATTTAGAAGTAAAATTAAACAAGTTTATCAAAGTTGTTATATTTTCTGTTTTTATCAGCATCATTCATACCGTAGCTTTCAAGGATTTACTTGCCTTATGCAAATTTCAACTAGGGAAGATGATTTCATCATAGACACACTTGAGCTAAGAAGCGAATTACATTGTTTAAATGAAGTTTTCACTGATCCTAAAGTTGTTAAAGTAATGTAAAACATTTGAAATGTATCTCTTAATTTCTATTTGGAAAAGGTTTTTCATGGTGCCGATATGGATGTAGTATGGCTTCAAAGAGATTTTGGGGTTTACGTTGTTAATATGTTCGATACAGGACAGGCAGCGAAATTATTAAACTTCGCCCATTTTTCTTTAGCTTATTTATTAAAACATTACTGTGGTTTAGAAACAAATAAGAAATTTCAGTTGGCAGATTGGAGAATGAGGCCTCTACCAGATGAGATGGTTCAGTATGCACGTGAAGACACGCATTACTTGTTGTATGTGTATGACAGAATGAAAAATGATTTAATATCAAAGGGAAACGCGAATAATAATTTGTTGAGATGTGCTTTTGATAGGAGCAGACAAGTCTGCTTAAAGGTAAACAAACATTTTATTTGTTGACACTAATTTAATGCTTCGCAGAAATATGAAAAACCATTATTCAGTGAATCTAGTTATTTATCACTTGTAAAGAAAAGTAAAACTATTTTGAATTCAAGACAACTTTTTGCATTGCGAGAGTTGTGCGCCTGGCGAGACAAGATTGCTCGATTGGAGGATGAAAGTACAGGGTGAGTTTCCACTTTCTCCCTTTATTTAGATGATTTTTATATATTTATTGTTAGATATGTTTTGCCCAATCACATGATTCTTCACATTGCTGAAGTTTTACCACGGTAAGTGATTAATCATTGAATTATGATGATTTTTTGTTTAGTGAGCAACAGGGTATTTTAGCATGTTGTAGTCCCGTGCCGCCGTTAGTTAAACAACAACTGAATGAACTTCATTTAATAATTTTGAAAGCACGAGAAATACCCCTTGAAAAGGTAGTTTTATTTTTTTATTACTTTAATTGAATTTAATTTTTTTTTTCTAGAGTAATACAGACATTAAAGTAACCAATGAATTAGGAACTCAAAGACGACCTATAGATCTTGACAATTTTCTTTACTCAAAACAAGATATCACTTATATTGCCGAAAGAGGACAAAATCTAAATACACTTTTGGAAACAGGAAAAGGTATATTAATTGACTCATTACAAATTCTTTCAATGATTGCAAGCAATTGCGTCTTTTTCACTCTCTGTGCAATAATTTGAAAATTAGTCACAGCATGATCGCTGCAAAATTTTCTTTTCTCACATTATAGGCGATGATATAGATTATGAAAAACATGCAGAAAATCAGTCAAGGATTCAAGATCAAAAATATGTTTCTTTGTTATCTTTCTTTATGTCTTCTAAAAGTAATCGAAGGAAAATAAAAAATGCATCTTTGAGATTCATAAACCTACAGCAGCAACAACAGGTAATTGGATAACACCATCAAATGTTACTCCCACGCTCTTGTTTAGGCACAAAACTTCAATGATACAAGTCAATGTGAGACGTCTATTAAGAGTGAAGATGAAGTGAAAGTCGAACCTCGAGTTGAAAAGGTTAATTTTTAATCACGATTCATGAATATTTATTGACTAATTACCACAAAACATCGCAGATTCATGAGCATTTCATTGATTTGATGCTACAAAGTAAAGAAACAGCTGAAGAAACCAACACTACAAACAAGGAAGTAACTTCTGAAGAAATTCCAGAAAACGTTCCACTTCGTGATATAATAACGTCTAAAAGAAAAAAGAAAAAGCGACCTTTGCCTGACATACCCTGCAATTCGATCGCTTCTGTGATGCACAAGATAGAAAGTAAAAAAGCATCCGCTCCAACAGCTTCATCAACGAACAATAGTGTAGAAACAAAATCATTCGATTATAAATCTGTAGATTTCAGCAAATTTTCAGCGAAAGGTGCAAAGAGAAAAGATGTCTTTGATCCTGAATCAAAATTTAAAAATCAGAAAACTCCGGTATGTCGCCTAATAAAAAAATCATTTTACTTCTTTAAACGAACAAAATACATTTCAGAGTGTTCCTCGCTCGAAGACAAAGCGGAAGGGGGACAAATTGTTTTCTGTGACGGTTGGCAGTAAAAAAGCAAAGTAAACTTTGTTCAACTTTATTGTTTGTATCAAAGATCACTTTTTATTAGAAAATGACTGTTCCGAAATTAAAACACTGAAAAAGTTTTTTCCAAACTTTTCAATCTCAAAGCGAAGCGAAACGCAGCGACGCGAAAGCGCCATCTAACGGCGAGTGAGCCAATGCGGAAAACTTTGTTCTCTCGTTGTTTTGCAGTCATTAAAAGACTCGTTTTCAAAATTCGTTTCGAAAGACTGCTTTTCGCGAAACGTTCGTTGCGAACTGCACTCGAACAGCGAACCGACTGCGAACGATTTGCAGCACTCGAGAAGTCGCCGAAACTGCGTTCACTTCGATGAGCCTCGCAAAGGTAGGTAGATGAGGACACCAGTTGCGTCCACTGTTTGCGGCCGCAAACAATGTGTTGCGTTCGCGGAAAATGAAGCCTTTTGCGTCGCTTTGTGTGGGCTTCTGTTGTTTTCATTTTCGAACGCCGTTTTAACTGCTTGTTTATGTTGATAGTAGCGTTTTTCAAAAGCTTGCCTTCAATTGTGTCGATCGAATCAATTGAACAATGCCTTTTTAAATTGATCTCATTAATTTTATTCGAGCAATAGTCAGCAGTTTAATGCCCTCATTTTAGACCGTAAATTCGCCGCTTTTTCGCCCTTTTCTCTCTTTATTTAATGAATTGATACTTAAATCTCATTCAACGCTATATTTAGCAATTGTGATGCGAGCGATGGATACGAGCGTAGTAAAAGCAACAATCATTTTCACTTCGCGTCAAGGATCTCTCTTTCTTTGCTTTCGAGTTTTCTCGCCGTTCACTGCTCGCTGTGTTCTATTATATTCTGTGAACTCTTGATGTGAATAAAGGCGAGTAACAGACAGTGACTGTGTGAATTCATTCGATTCAAGGGTTTCTTTCGCCGTTTCGAAAGGCAAAACAAACAAAGTTTTGTCGCTTTGCGAAACGCAGTTTGCTCAGCACTAAATATCAGTGCGAATGTCGCTTTAGACGTTAATTGCATTCGTGAACGCTTGAATAGCGATTTTGTGAAAGTTCTCTTCGTTTTGTGCGCTTTAAACGAATCGAAAACAAACCCGTCGAAGTTTGAACAGGCAGCTTGAGTTTCGCATTCATTTTGCGAATCACTCTCTCATTTCCTAAATTTGGCTATCATAAAAAGTTGCTTCATTCGTAATTTTTTACGAAGCATTTCTTCTTTTTCGTTCTCAATTTCGGAAAGTGTCACTTTTAATTAGTGTCCCGCAAAGGAGATTCGCCCACTCTTATTACTTTCATTTCAAGATTTTAAAAGAAAACAAATTTGTTAATTAACTGAAATCGAATTCCACTGCGATATGGAAGGTAACGTTTATCGTAGCTATGCTTTCTACACTCGCAATGAGCTAATATCTCATTGACCTCTCTGATCAGCCTCCCGCAAACTCATTAAACAAAAGCATTATTCTGCGACAAGTCGCATTAAAGAAAAGTTACTTCTCAATCGTATAGCAAATAAATTGTAAAAGAATACGTCAACCGCGGAAACGCAATTACGAAAAATCTTTTCGAAGTTAATTCACTTTTCAAAGAAAAAACAATTTAAAATGAATGGCAAGAGGCCAGAAACACATCAATAATTCAGATGCTCGTTGCCAAACCTTAATTTATACGAAATTAATTCACTTAATTTTCAGGTGCTTGAAAACAGCTTTTTCAACTTCGCACAAATTTAACGATGAGTTCGAATTCGAAACTTTTTAACGCAAAGTGTTCCTGTTGTCCGTACGGTGTACACATTGGTCTTGACTTTGATACATATTGCGAAGCTCTTTTCGCTCCGTGGCACGCAGCTAAACGAAATGCTGTCGATAACAGTGTTAGGGATTCAATCTCCCAAAAAAGCAAATTCGACTCTTCATCTTCTTCTCTTCCGCTAAATGATACATTCCATTGGTATTGTGATATACAAAATGGCAGCTCAAGTGAACTCTACGAAAATGAGCCACAATTAAGTTTAAATTCTTCGTCTGTTTTTCGCGATCGCTTCAACAGAGATTTACCAAATGATACTTCTCTGAATGATGCCATTGCTAAGTTCGAAGAAGTTTTGCGAGAGTTGCAGCAAGCGTGGAAGTCTAAATATGGTGTCAACAAAAATATTTCTGTTAATACAGAAATTGAAAGCTTTCACATTGATTCACCTCCAGTATCACCTGTTGCCTCAATCGATTCTTCAGTACAAAGTACGGTCAATAAAATGGTGCTATCTCAAATTCGCGATCAAATGGCCTTAAGTTTGCAAAAGTTAAAGCAACTCGAAGATCAAGTTCGAGACATTCCAATATTGAAACAAAAACTAATTCTTCTACGTGAAGAAAAAAATCGCCTACAAAGAAGGTTGGAAGGCGACATTGATTGTGAAGAAAACTCCTTTTCAGCAGCACACGTCAAAGAATTGGAGAATAGAGGAATTATAACGCCTCCATTGAGTCGCCGAAAATCACTTTTCCGATCCAATTCATATGATGATGAATTTCCTGATGAATATCTTCGTAAAGAACCCCGAATTATGAAAGCAATGGTGTCATCGAAAAATATCGATCTCGAGACGATGAATGGGAAGAAAGATTCTTATTTACAAACTTCGTTAACCGATTTAGGTTATGTTACGGCATCCACAAACACAGAACTTTCAAAGGAATTTATTGATGTGTCAACATATACCGAAATTTCATCGAGAAAGCTTGAAAAGTCAAGCACACAAATAACAATAATTGAACCAGATGTATGCTTACAGTCCAAACCAACGCAGCGTTCTATCGGCATTACCGCTAGCTTCGCTCCCTCTCTACCGCGAAAGCATAGCTCGATGGTGACCGATTTAAGAATGAATGATGTTGCAAGTCTCAAAGAAATAAATTCTAAAAAGCCCATACTTATTTCATCTGGTACGAATCCTCTAAAAATGAAAAAGTCTGAGGCTTTCATTCAAGCTACCGTGAAGCAGAAAAGTATCGGCATTCGAACCGATGTTAAAACATATCGGGATAATAGCGTTTTATGCAAACCAGAAACAGAAAATGTTAAAGAGTCAAAATATCATTACAAAACAATACAAACTGAGACTATAACCAATCACGATAAGATTGCGCAAGTATCAGAGAGATGCGTTTTTTGTGAATTGAGACAAACTGAAACAATTGGTGTTGGTGATAGCTGCCCATCTGTTGCGGATGTTGCTATAATGACCGAAGTATCGTCAGCTTTACCTCCGATTTCTCCAAAAATTGGCAGTGTTCAAAATATAAGACTGTGCGACAAATGTAATGAAAAAATTACGAGCGTTGCCAAAGAGGTTGTGAAAGATAAAACGCCAAGTCCTACTTTACCAAGTAAAATACCTCGGCTCACTCATTCTCCAGTCACAGAAAGCAGTCGACTGAATTCACAAAAAAGAATTATTATTGAAGAAACGAACAATGAAATTCTTGTTTATCCTAATCCAAATATGCCACCAGTTGGCAAACATCGCTCAAATTTTCCCAATATGATGACAGCTCAGCAACAATTAGCAGGACTAAGGCTGCTGGAAGAAGTGTGTAAGATTTCAGAATCAGAGTCCGAGGAAAGTAACTCTTCGGATGAAGGAACGTATGATTTGGAATCGAGCACAATTACGCAAGCTATTCCCAAAAAGAGGTTTATTAACAAGAAAAAAATGTGTAAGAATTGTTCCAAACAAATATATTTCTTTATGTTTAGAGCGGAACCAAGTAAAGAATTAAAAGCGGCTTTAAAAGTTTTAAACGACAGTTTATTGAAGCCTGAAAGAGCAAATAAATCAGCAACTGTAAGTTAATAATAGTTCTTTTTCTTCAACCTAAATGAACATAATTTCACAGACAAAAAGTTTACAAATAATCGAAAAAGAATGGTTTCGGATATCTTCACAAAAGGATTCAATGTCCAATGTGGTTGAAGATTATTTGGACTGTTTCGAGACTTACTCGAAACATCTGTTAAATCAGGTTGTAAACTTGACTGATAGCAATGGAAACACAGCAATGCATTATGCAATTTCTTATTCTAATTTCGATATCGTGTCCGTTTTGCTGGATTCCAAAGTGTGTGACGTGAACAAACAAAATAAGGTATTTAACGCATTTTTTCCGTCTGCCGATCTCTTTATCTGTAAATCCCATAAGGCAGGATCGACCCGTAAGATTTTTTAAAATTTTTATACAGCGTAGGGATGAACAAAAATGAATTATGAGGCGATGAATTTGTCTCTAAGCCATAAGTAGTCAGAGGCCTGTTTTATTTGTTCTTAAAACTGTGGTATTGCGATCATGAACGATAAGATCATTTTGTTTCTACTCTTATATTCATTCTTGGAGATTTTTTGTAAAGGACTGTAAGAGGATTTTCATCTTTCAAATTCCTCTCTACTTTCATGCAAACATACTTTCCTTTCTACAATTTGTTACTTTTTTTATTTGCTTCACTATTAAGGCTGGATACACCGCTATAATGTTAGTTTCATTGGCAAAAGTAAGCAACGAGACACAGAAAGAAGTGATCCGGCGCCTCTTCCAGTTGGGCGATGTGAATATTAGAGCGAAACAAGTAATTTATATTCTAATATTCTCATGTGAGATTAATTTTTCTTATCAGAATGGACAAACTGCCTTAATGTTAGCATCAAGTCACGGACAATTCATAACTTGCAAGCTTTTGATTGAAGCAGGAGCGGCTTTCAACGTTCAGGATAATGATGGTTCAACAGCCCTGATGTGCGCAGCGGAACACGGGCATACTGACGTCGTCCGTCTTTTACTCTCACATCCTGATTGTGATCCTAATATAAGTGACAATGTAAGAAATGATTAGATTTGTACATTAACTTACATTAAAATATAAAAGGATGGCTCAACGGCATTGTCAATTGCTATGGAAGCTGGTCACAAGGATATCGGTTTAATGTTATATGCCAGCACCAATATGTTGAGCAGAGGTTCTTCGCCCTACGCTTCACTTCGACGGTCACAATCAAAAGCCGTTGCAACCTCGTTGAGAAGAGCTGGTTCTTTTACTGCGAAATCACAAACGAGTAAAAGTTACCAATTAGCTCCCTCTCCTCCTCCAAGATCACGCCATTCATCCGCAGCTTCTACGTCCAGTCAGTCTTCCAAAAATCGTCGTTGATTTTTCCTTTTTTTTTGCATATTTATTAAATCAGGGAAAGGTTTGAATTTTTGCAGCTATTATTGTTAGTTGAATAACGTGTTTTTGCGAGTTTTAATCATTTTAGCTTTTTCACCTTTTTTGATGTTTTAAATCATATTTTTAATCAAATACAATGATTGCGATATGAATTTACATAAGCCGCTATTGCTTATAAAGTTTTTCTGCAAGGTTTTAATGTTTTATTTATTTATTTAGAAGTTAAAATCAAAAAATGATCTCACAGAAATTTATTTGATTCCGATTTTGAGCTTGCAATGTTTGAGAATCAATAGAAATCAGTCTTTCATTAAGCGTAAAGTTTCTTGCTTCTTGATCTCTTTTTTACATCTTACCTTATGCACCTCTCGCACTTATTGTCTAGCAGTCAAAAAAATGCGAAGGTAGCGTTTCAGCGCACTTCTCAAATGATTTTGTAGTCAACTTTAAAAACTTTAACAAAAGTTGGTTTTAAAGCTTCAAAGTCAATTAAATCACACACAAAAATCGAATTTAAAACGGCGATAGTTCTTTTCAATAACATTGAACTTTGTGCTTGGCTGTTGTTTATGCAATGATCTCTTTATTAATTGTTTTGTAACACATCAAAGCTCATGGCCGACTTTGCGTTAAAAGAGTTGCGATCAGATTATTTTATGAGATGTATGAGTTATTTACTGAAACTTGCTCTCCTATTTTCTCATTTTCTGTAGTTGGACAACAGTTGCGAAACGTCGTCTGAGATAATAATTAAATTGGTGCGTTTTTTCGACACACTGTCCTTGTAAAAACAAATGAAATATGAGCCTCAAATTCCGAAGCTGTTCCCAACAATTTTAATGTCTTTCTTTTCTTTTCAATATTTATTTTATCTTTCCGGCCTATCGGTCAACTCGTCGCAACAGTCTATCAAACAGTTTGCGGCGTACTTTTGTCTTGCCGAAAAGGCGTTGCAAATTATTCATCAATTCATCAAAGGCTAGAAACAGTTCTGGAAGAGATTATTTATATGATGAATGCGCGAGCTCAGAGAATTTGAACTGTATTCGCGCAACGGCTTTTAGATCAGTACAATCTCCATCACCAACTGATAAAGTTTTAAATTTTTAGTAGTAAGTGATCGAGATGCGAGCTATTAGAGGACGTGGTTATTTTCCTCGAAACCAAGCCATTGTTTCAACTCCACTAAATATTGCCAACACAGCTTCACTCGTTGAGCAGATATTCGATGTAGAATTGTCGCGTGAAGAATTCAAAAAAAATGGTATCGAGGTGACATCGATGAAGAAAAAGCCATCGCTTGTCACCGAGAAGCTGAAGAAAGTTGAATGCGTATTTTGCAGATCTAATGGTGAAGAGGCGAGCTTTTACTCATCGCACTCTTTGAAAGATAAGAATGGTAAGGTTCAGTGTCCCATTCTTTTCAATTACAATTGTCCGATTTGCAACAACGGTGGTGGTCCAAATGCGCACACAATTAAGTACTGCCCGATGAATACAGGAGCGGCTAAAGTAATTTCGATAGTAGACAAGATCAAAAAAGGTCGAAAGTCAAATGGCCGAAAGAGAAATTAAGACATGCATCGCTTTCTTTTTATACGAATACTTCATGAACTTGTCTCACTTTTTTATCATTGATTGAAGCTGATTTGAATAAAAAACAATGATTTTAAATTAAATTGTCATTAGCTTGTTTATTGAGATATGAGCGGTTAAAGTACAGTCGTGACTACATTAACGTGCTCTCTTTCTTATTCAATGCTTGAATTTTAAGCGGATAATATGGCATAATTATGTGGCCACAATTGTAAATGAAGTAACGCTCGCAACTAGTAAACCAGTGAATCTGTTTGAAGGTTACTATTGTGAGCGATTGTGCTGTGTGAAAACAGCTTTGCCCGTTTTTGCGCTCACTTGTGATTTCTTATTTTGTTTGAATTAAAACATGTTAATTTGAACGATTCGCACGCTTTAATTGCCTCAATCGAGTGATGAAGCATTTTAAATAAATTAGCGCGATAAAGCGAAAATTTCGCGCACCATGTTTTTCGAAATCGCGCTTTTGATCGCATTCACGCTTCTTTTTTATTTCATAAACTTGACTCGAAAGCAATTACACTTTCGCCAATGGTTCGCCAAACGTGGGATTCTGGGTCCGAAACCGAATTTCTTTTTTGGCAATTGGTTCGAATATAGATCCACTGCAAATCCGAACGATGTGATCGATTTGTGGATCGCGAAGTATGGAAACGTTTTCGGCTACTTTTTGGGCAGAATGCCTTTTCTTCTCGTAAACGATTTGAATTTGATACAAAAAATATTTCTTGGTAACAATCGAGCGTTTCGCAATCGACAGCGGTTCGCTATCGACACTGCACCATTGAATACATCTTTAATCGCATTGAAAGATGAACGATGGAAGAGAGTTCGCAAAATTGTCACACCGACATTCTCGCAGAACAAAGTGAACACAGAACCGATTCCTGCTTTGGTCGACAAATGCGTTGGCAATTTTTTCGCCGCCATCGGTGCAAATGATCGCACAGAGCCTCTTGTCATCGATATTTTCGCCCGAATGCAGGCCTTTACACTCGATGTGATTGCAAAGACTGCGTTGAATATGGATACAAATGTGTATAATGAAAATGATCCATTGATGAATGCCGTCCGAGAATTTTTCGAAAATGCCGCAAATCCAGCTTCAATTCTAGCGACTATGTTTGGTTTTACAAGACCGATACTTAAATTTATCGTCAAGTATATAACAATGGGTAAGATGGTCGAGATGGTGGTCCAAAATTTAAAGAAGCGAGTAAATGATGTGCTGAATAGTAAAATTGACACCAGTTGTAAAAACTTTTTGCATTCAATGATTGTGCATTTAGCTAATGGTGATATAAACGAGGATGAATTTATCGGTAACTACGGATTAAATTTTTATTTTATTTTGAATTAACTTTTGCTTGCTTTTACAAAGGTAATCTCTTGATCATTATTTTGGCTGGTTATGAAACTACAGCTAACGGACTCACTTATTTAATTTATATGCTTGCAAAGCACCCAAATATCCAAGAAAAATTACGAGACGAAATTTTAAGAGAAGGCCACAACACGCAATATCTTGAAATGGTAAAGTTTGACAAAATATTGTTTTTCAAAGTTTCTCATTAAATAGGTTTGGATGGAAACATTGCGCTTGTATCCTCCCGTCACTTTATTTGTTACACGCGAAGCGAATCAAGATTCTATTGTTGATGATTATTATATCGAGAAGGGAACAATTGTTCAGGTTCCTGTTTGGCACATTCATCACAGAAGCGATATTTGGGAAGATCCATTCACTTTTGATCCACAAAGATTTTCGGCTGAGAAAAGGTATGAAAGGTTCGATAAACCATTCAGTTTTAGAATTTCAATCAGCATGTTTATTACTACATATTAGAAATAGTTGAAAGCACTTTTGTATTTGTGTGAAACGAATAGCGCTAAAATCAGAAAATGATCAAGTCTTGTTTTATTTTGGGCGAGTATCTTTAATTAGACCAACAAAGTAACAAGGTGAAGCACTTTCAAATGAATTCGCTTGAAATCACTCATAATTAACTCGGTCATTTAACAAACTTGCATTTCTTGAGATCATTGAGTTTTAAGGCCAAATTGGCGAATTGTTAATATTTATTCATAAAGATTTTGTAGATTTTATTGTGAACTTGCTTTTTCTTTCACAGAAAACAAATACATCCAGCAGCATACTTGCCATTCGGGTTAGGTTCTCGAGTATGTATTGGCGTTCAAATGGCCAATCTAGAAGTGAGAACCCTTATTTCAAAGCTACTTCGAAAATTTAGAATTGAACAGTGCGAGCAATCACCCGATCATTTGGTTCTAAAATGTCCGACAGTGATAATTAATCCGGCCACACCAGTTTATATAAAATTTGTACCAATTTAATTCACTTTTTTTCTCAATTTTTCAAATCATTTTTCTCTTTGAAATAAATCTTTTTTTTTATATAAATGAATAATCGAATATAACAGTTTTATCTGTTAACTACCCAAATTGTTAAGGAAAGTAAATCTTTATAACAGAAGTAAAATCTTTTTATAAATTTTGGAATTGCAAACTAATATATAGTAAAAAAGAAAAATTTTCAAAAGGAACGAAAAGAAAAGCTTAGAAAAGAGTGAAAAAGATGGGACCCGAAAGCGGCGTTTCTCGAAATATTGAGAAATTGGCCGCGATTTTGATCCACTTTTGACAAACACTACAAACACGACGTGTTCAAATGCGATGCGTTGCCGGTTGGGCGTGGTTCTGGCGTCGACAGCGAATGAGAGTTGCACACATCGCGAAAGCGAACTCGAAGCGAGTGGTGACCAATCAGAGAACGACACGACGAGTGATCGCTGCTTTCTCCGTTTATTAAGCAGCAGAAAACGAAACGAACACACGTTTTCAGAGTTAACTAATTGATCGTTCGTTCGAAAAGTGAACGTTTCAAACCGACTCTCCGTATGAATATGGTTCGAAAATTAGATTTTTCCTTCTTAGTTCTTTTCGTCGCTTTGTGTTCACTAAAATTTATTGAAAGCAAAGAAAAAGAAGGCAAAGACGGAAAACAAAACTATGGAACTGTGGTCGGCATCGATTTGGGCACCACTTATTCGTGTGTCGGCGTTTTCAAAAACGGAAGAGTGGAGATAATCGCCAATGATCAGGGTAACAGAATCACGCCGTCATACGTGGCTTTTACTCCTGAAGGCGAACGATTAATCGGTGACGCGGCCAAAAATCAGTTGACTTCGAATCCAGAAAACACCGTTTTCGACGCGAAGCGTTTGATCGGTCGAGAATGGAGCGATGCCGCAGTTCAGCACGACATCAAGTTCTTCCCTTTCAAAGGTAGCCTTCGATACGATCTATTAAAATTAGTTTTTGCTATAACCTTGTTTTCTTTGATAGTTATTGAAAAGAATAGCAAACCTCACATTAAAGTGGAAACCAGTCAAGGTGTTAAACTGTTCGCTCCCGAAGAAATCAGTGCTATGGTTTTGTCAAAAATGAAGGAAACCGCAGAAGCATATCTCGGGAAGAAAGTTACTCATGCTGTGGTCACTGTTCCTGCATACTTCAACGATGCCCAACGACAAGCCACAAAAGATGCGGGAATCATTGCTGGTCTCAATGTGATGCGAATCATAAACGAACCAACTGCCGCCGCCATTGCCTACGGACTCGATAAGAAAGAAAGTGAAAAGAATGTACTCGTCTTTGATTTAGGAGGTGGTACTTTCGATGTCTCATTGTTAACCATCGACAACGGAGTTTTTGAAGTTGTCTCAACTAATGGTGACACGCATTTGGGTGGAGAAGATTTTGATCAACGTGTCATGGACCATTTTATCAAATTATATAAAAAGAAAACTGGAAAAGACATTCGAAGTGATAACAGAGCAGTTCAAAAACTCAGACGAGAAGTCGAAAAAGCAAAGAGAACGCTCAGTTCTGCTCACCAGGCAAGAATTGAAATTGAATCCTTCTTTGACGGTGAAGATTTCAGTGAAACTTTAACAAGAGCTAAGTTTGAAGAACTCAATATGGACCTTTTTAGGTAAGCTTTACATTTTTGCATAGATTTTTATTAAACACTCGGTTGATTCATAGATCAACATTGAAACCGGTGCAGAAAGTTCTCGAAGATGCCGACTTACAAAAGAAGGACATTGATGAAATTGTTTTGGTTGGTGGCTCAACAAGAATACCTAAAGTGCAGCAACTCGGTAAGTTGAAATTTGACCTTACGAGACTTTTACCCACTGATTATTGGAGCGTAAACGTTTTTTTTTTCATTACTTAAATTTTATTCATCTTTTTCAGTGAAAGAATTTTTTAATGGTAAAGAACCAACTCGTGGCATTAATCCTGATGAAGCTGTAGCATACGGAGCAGCCGTACAAGGTGGAGTTTTGTCTGGTGAAGAAGAAATCGGAGATGTTGTTTTGCTCGACGTTAATCCTTTAACTTTGGGAATTGAAACAGTTGGTGGTGTAATGACGAAACTCATACCTAGAAATACCGTTATTCCAACGAAAAAGTCACAGATTTTCAGCACAGCTTCTGACAACCAGCATACTGTTACAATTCAAGTATTCGAAGGCGAACGTCCTTTGACCAAAGATAATCATCAACTTGGTAAATTCGATCTCACTGGCATACCACCGGCTCCTCGTGGAGTTCCTCAAATTGAGGTCACTTTTGAAATTGACGCCAATGGCATCTTGAAAGTGAGCGCCGAAGATAAGGGAACTGGTAAGTAACTATGAAATATATCAACCTTTTAATTACAAAGCAACTTCTGTAATTCAGGAAACAAGGAAAAGATAACCATTACTAATGATCACAATCGTTTGTCACCGGACGATATCGAAAAAATGATAAAAGATGCGGAACGATTCGCTGAAGATGATAAAAAAGTGAAAGAACGTGTGGAAGCTAAGAATGAGCTTGAGTCTTATGCTTACTCTTTGAAGAACCAAGTGAAAGACAAAGATAAGCTCGGTGGAAAACTTTCAGATGAAGAAAAAACTAAAGTGGAAGAATCAGTTGATGAAACTATTAAATGGTAATCTATTTCAAATTCATTTTAATTTATTAATTTTAACATAAATTTATTTTTAAGGCTCGAATCCAATGCTGACACTGCTGAAATAAGCGAAATGAAAGCCAAGAAGAAAGAATTGGAAGATGCTGTACAGCCAATTATTGCGAAACTGTATGCTGGAGCTGGTGCAGGTGCAGGCGCAGGAGGTGGCCCTGATATGGGTTCTAAAGAAGAATTATAATTTAGTTACAAATATAGTTGTAAAATTCATACGTCATCGTAAAAATGATCATCGCCTATTCAGCATTTCTAATTTATTTGTGATTTTTTGAATTGAGATCGTTAAGTAAAACGTCGTTTTCATTAATTAGTTTTTAATAAACTTTAATTTCGTTACTTTTGTTTCTCCCTCCTTTCTCTCTCTCTCTCTCTCTCTAACTTCGCTTTCCTATCTTCGTGGCGTAAGATCGATCCGACAGTGTGACTCTGTTCATTTAAGTATAGTTCAATACTCTGTTGAACTCTTTACATAAGCATTTTGCTCAAAATTCGGGACAAAGTTGTACATTTTGTTTATACTTTTTTTGTTGAAATAAGTTTAAAATCGTAGTGTTTTATAAGATACACTCTGTGCATATACAGGGTGTACCGTATAAAACCGTACGATTTTAGCACAAAATACATTAAAATCGTACGGTTTTATACGGTACACCCTGTATATACAACAATATAATAACAATAGTCAGGCGAACAAGTCCTTTACTCAATTCATTTCAATAGGCGAAATGAAATTTTGAACGATTGTATCTCGAGTAAATCAAAGTGTTAGCATCTAATATTGGAGCTTCATTTTACATTCATAAGTTGCTTATCAAATGGAACAGATTTCAAAATTATTTCAATTTATCAAGAAAAACCTTCCATGGTTAGTAAATTTCTCCCTGATTTAAAGTTATCTG